>JBAGKO010189394.1:0-15245 GCA_037177275.1 Acacia concinna
TATAACGGGTGGACGCCCATAAGGATGAGGCGAGGACAATCGAGAGACATTATGACTGTTTACGGTCTACCATGAGACATGAGACATGCATTGCACCTTGCATTGTTATGATAATGATGACTTGAACACTACATATGTTCTGACGATGATACTGACTGTGATATGATAATGTGGATGGTTGCTTTGCATGTTTAGTATGTTTACATTTATTATGAATGACTGCTTGTTACTACTAAGATTCATTTAAATCTTACCCTTTTTCTCAAATTTAATTTATCCAATTAGAGGTAGCAGTTTTCGTGGCAAGAATTCAAAGACAGGATCTTAGATGTCTGAGTCCCAGCTAGTAGACACTTTTTGCTATACTTAGTTAATTTCTCTTTAGGAACTTTTGAGACATTGTACATATATGTATTCAGCTGTGAATTCTTGTGAAAAACACTATAGCAGTCCAAGTTTGTATAAATATATTAGTACTGTTTTATGTTATTTTTTGCTCATTTGTGAATTGCGCTTCAATACTCTGATAAATGTTGAGACGGAAGAGGGGTTTGACAAAAATCATCATTGAACTACCTGTAGTTTTCTTCAATTTTCAATTCAATACCTATATGTATTTTCTTCTCTTTAAGAAATTGTAGGAAACTACAAGTACTTCAAGAATAGTTGTCCCCAAAATGATGTGGAAAGCATTTTTGAGGAAGCATTATGTTATTGTTGTACAAGATGAAGCATTATGAAATGTTTAATTTTGACTTTCTTGAAATATATATCTTTTTAATGCTATTTTTTTTACCACTTTTATTTAGGGATGAGGAATCTATAATATGTCGCATGGAATAGGAAAGAAGGAATGAATGACTTAGGGATTTCTGTTGGGTGCATAGCCGAAGCCTCACCATTAGTTCTTCAAATGAGACCTATGTATTTTTCACACCTGTTTGATTTCACAATAAATTTGCCTCATTGCAGACTTTGATCACTAATGGAACCTTAAACTTAAATAGATCCATTTTTTTTTTTGGTTTTATTTGATGACAGTCAATCGACTGTATGAAGTTGTGCAAAAAAAAAAAAAATTATAGTGCCATGCTATTTGTAGTTGACTTTCATAGCCACCGTTTATTTATTTATTTTTGCATTTGGAGTATTGAACACACTTTAATTCAAAATAAAAATCATGAGTTCTGTTAAATCTGTGAAAGGCTACAAATCAGGAGTATGTTCACCTATAACATAGACATTGTTCGATCGTATACGGAATTTGTGAAGCTCCTAAACACAAATTTTCTCATACACGAGAACAAAATGTGTGTTTTTTTCTTTTTTTTGGTGTTGGGGGGCAACCGGGCAAACAGAAATGTAGGCCGTCCAAACTACACAAGTCCAAAAAAAATGGGGACTAAATGGGTAAAAGATAAATAAATACTCGTTAAACATTAAAAATTTTAAAAGATGACTCAAATTTAGTAAATGACAAATGAAAGACTCTGATCAAAACTCAATAGAAAATAATTAAAACTAAGCAGATAATGACTAAAACTCAATAGATAATGACTAAAACTCAACAGAGAATAACTAAAACTGACCAATTTTTTACCCCTCATTTGTCATTTACTAAATTTGAGTCACCTTTTAAGATTTTTAATACTTATGGGGTATTTATATATCTTTTTTCCCTAACTAAATCTCTACCGCACCCTTGTTTTGGATGGGTTACTGCCTCCTGCTACAAACCTTTCTAATTTCAAAAGATCCCATTCACCTTAGAGTTCTCACCTTTCGACTAACCTAGAAACTCCATCTCCCTCAATCCACCGATGTGCCCTATCTAATACTCTGTTTCTTCTAGAAGGAGGATTTCATATCAATCTTATTTTGCCAGTGAGTTATTACTTATTAGTTGTTAGGATATCTATGATATAACATAGGTGATGTCAAAAAATAAAACATGGTTGAGGAGTTGGACAACTGTACATTTATGTGAGACGTTGTGGAATCGACGTTGAAATTAGATGAAAGGAACCAGACACTGCAGAAGAAGAAGGGCTTAAGGGTTAACAAAACACACTGTTTAATGTTACCCAAGAACCACACACCTGAGCGAGTCCAATTGAGGAGTCCCTGTTGCGTTTTCAAACCTGAGGCTAATGAAGAACTGGACAAAGACAGAGTCGCACAAAGTAATGGTCTTCTTCTTCCTCAGCATTCGCGAACGAGTGCGTGAAGAAAACTTCTCTCTCATCAGCAACTTCGAAACTTCCAACAGATTTTTAGCCAACAATTTCTCCAAAACTTTGCATCTTCACCATTTCCAATTTCCCACCTTACACCCTTTTTTAGCCAAGGCTATACACACACCAGATTTTTCCATATTTCAGAACAAACAACAATAATAGTGATATTAGATAATTAGAAATAGAAATTTGTAACTGCAGTGCTTAATTCAAGGTTAAAAGGCCTAGTTAGCAAAATCTGTGCACAATTAATCAAATTCACATAGGGATATTAAGATGTCAAAGAATTTAATCAGATAAAGAATTAATCAAACTAAACAATGCACGATCGAAAGCCCAAGAGCTAAGAAAACAAATTAAACAAAATTGTAATCAAATTGGAATGACTATTTAGTTGTGCAAATCTGAATAGTATCGTCAAATTTATCTACTGTTAGCAACTAACTCTATAGAAATATAGCATTTTTAATAGCATGAATGAGATCCCTAAAAGCACTTGGTTAAACTCAAGCCATGTGGTACTCTAATTGAAGCTGAAGGTCTCGAGACACCTAAGACTCTTTGATTGTGGCAGAGTGAAATTGGAGGAGGACAACTTTCAAGTATTATAGGGTTTTTCTGAAGAATGATCCTTTTTCCAATTTGATCGTGCATCATTTAGTCAGATTTATTCTTTAGTTGATTATTTTCTTTGACATCTTAATACCGCTTTTTCTTTTTTATCATTATTTTGCTCATACCGTGTGTTACTTATTTCTCCTGCCAGAACTGTATTGCAGCCAGGCCTCTTAACCTTGAATTATGTGTACCCTAATTCTAGTCTTGTTGCAGTTACAAATTTCTAATTATCTGATATAATTATGCTTCTTGCTTGTTCAGAATATGTTACTGTCATGGACTGACCACCATGAACTGTTAAACCAGGTTTAGTTGTCTGCTATGTAAAAATAATTAAGGGTTAAAAATTAGTTAGTTAGTTAGTAGAGTTAGCCATTAGAATTAGTTAGAGTCAGTTGAGAGGAAGTAGCCGTTTGGCATTAGTTAGAGGCGGTGACTGTTAGGCAACCCTATAAATAGAGATATAATCCAATCCGTGTAATTCCAGTGCGATGTATACTTTATTGTGATTTCCTAATGGATTGAATCCTATCTTCTAATTCTCTCTTCCTCTTCTCTCTGTTTCTTTGTCCCTGTTCCTTTATTCCTTTTTTTTACCTTTTAAATCTTTGTTCCTTCTTCTCTATTCTTTCTATTTTCCTCTCTCTTTCATGCAGAATTACAATTGTGTCAATGGCATAGGAGCTTCTAGCATGAATGCGGAGTTTACAGTCCTGCTTGTGTTTTTACAATGATCATTTTCCGTTTAGAAAAATGCTGTCATTAAAATCAGATATGATTTAAAGCATACATTGGAATGAAGTTCAAATGCATTTTTTGACCTTCCTGGAAGTGTGCTGCAGTATAGGTATATCTTGAATGACATATCCTTCCTTTGGTTAAAGATATTTTATAATTGTAAGTAACTACTTTGTTTGATACCAGAATAGTGGTCTGAGAAAAAAAAAATAAACCAGAATAAGTAGTAGCTGGCAGCACTATATGTACGTAACGCTTTTGTAATATGTTGGGTTATTAATTATTACCTTTTCTTTGGGTGGGATGTCCAACAATATCATACTAAGTTAAATCTATAGTTTTCTTCAATTTTTAATTTGGTACTCGTGTGTTGTGCTTCCTCCTTAACAAAAAATTGAAGGAAACTATATGTATTTTGAAAATGATTTTCCTATAAGAATGTGGAAAGCATTTGTGAGGGCAAAGATATTTTCAGAACATACATATATATAGGCACACATACTTGCACTACAAAAATTTTGGTTTTCGGTGGCGACAAAAGTCGCCACTGAAAGTACAAAAGTCGCCACCGAAGGTTATCGGTGGCGACATTTTGTCGCCGCCAAGTCGTTGCCAATGTGACTGTAGGTGAAACCCATAAGTGGTGACTTACAACAGTCACCACTGAAAGTGAAAACAAAAACCACAAAGTCAAAGTTGCCATTGATGGTAGGGTATAGGTGGCGATAGAAGTCACCACTGAAGGTTGGTATCTGTGGCGACTTCAAAAGTAGGGTATAGGTGGCGACAAAAGTTGTCACTGAAGGTTGGTATCTGTGGCGACAAAAGTCGCCACCAAAGGTGGACTATAGGTGGTGATAGAAGTCACCACCGAAGGTATGTATAGGTGGCGACAGAAGTCGCCACCAATAGTCCACCTTCTCCACTGAAGGTGTGTATACCAATATTACCTTCAGTGGTTACAATTGTTGTTGCCACTGATGCTCTTTTTGTTACTGAAAGTGTAATTTATTTTTTTAATATGCTTTTTATTTTTTTAAATTAAAAACATTATTCCTGATGCATATAATAATAAAATACCAAAAATGATATTAAAATAAAACCATATGATATTCAATAATAAAATCCACATACAAAAAAAAGGGAACTAAAATGGAACCTTAAAACATCAAGTAGAAAAATCCATAACATTCTTAAATCTTAAGTTGGATTTCTCAAATTATTTAACATCATAAGCTATCAAGAGGAAATCAAGTCATATTGAAGAACGAGTCAGTGGCACACTACAAGTAGGAGTGGATGTAGATGTAGGAGCATCTGATTGAAACCTTTGCATGAAGGCATTGAGTTGAGCTTTCATCCTTTATTCAAGTTTTGCCCGTTCTTGTTCCATTCTTGCATGCTCTGCCACACACTCTTCTTCCATCTTTGCACGCTCCTCTTGAATTCTTCTATCAAATTCTTGTTGCAATTCAGTGCGTACATGGTCAAGTGAACTTTGAATATACTGGATGTGAGCTCTCTTCCTTGGGGGATGTGCTCCATACCCTTTCCTAAGACATATTTAATTCTAAATAAGTCCTTTGAAAGGATTCATTTAGGAAATCAATGATGATTTCCCTATTTTCTAAGCCTATAAAATTATGCAAATATATACAAATCCTATAAATTAATTCAATATTGAGATATCAAGGTTGCTTTCATATATAAATTATATATTTGTTTTTAAAAGGATAGCTTCATCACTTTCATTTGTCTTGTGACACCAATTAATGGTGACAAATATGCGCCTAAAGTAATTGCAATTTTCTAGTGATCAAAGTCTGTCTCAAAATATCTTATTGTTGATAGCATAAGAATTCAAATTTAGGAACAATGCACTCAAGAATAAGCAAGATAAAAATACCATATGATAAATTTTTCAAGTTTCAGTGATCAACTCCATGTGTAGACAAAAATGCCTAGTGATTTCAATGCATAGAGTCAGGCAAGGTAAAAATAAGGGTAGCAAAAAAATTCAGCTTAGCAATTAAGGACCAATTTCAAAAGTAATCCCATGTAATAGTAATCAACATAGCACTCTTATAAGTCAGAATTTTGAGACAAATTTCATATGATAGACAACTAGCTGCAAAGATGCAAAGTAAACTTGACCCATGGTGATGAGTTGACAAGAATCACAGCCGAAGACGAGTAGCAAGCAATGCAAAGCAAATTCATATTATTGTCAAAATAGCAACTCAAAATTTTTGTATAACAATTCAAAACCAATAGATTGAAATACAAGAGAAGCTGGTCATCAGTAAGCAGATAAAAATTCAAGTTTAGGTTGAAGCAGTGCTCAACTTCCCCAACTAAACAACTAGCTTGAGGCACAACAAACAATTATTTCATATAAATACAAATTCAGTAAGCCTATACCTCAACAAAAGATATTAAAGACCAATGCATTAATTGACCAAATTCCATGGACAAGCAACACAATGTAGAACTTCGACATTAAGCATTCATGAACAGACAAATGCAAGTTCAGCCGTACTTAACATCAATTAAAGAAGCTTCAGAATCAATGGTCATGCATAAAATCCAAGTAAGAACTAGTTCCCAAGTCAATTCCAAGACAAATCAATTCTAAAATTATCAAATTTTAAAATCCTATTTTAAGTCATATGACTTGATTTAGAATTTGTTAAATTTAATAACCTAATTTAGAATTTGAATAATTTATTTCTCTTTTATAATAATTTTTCTAAATAATTAAATATCATTATTCAAAAGACATCTGATTAAATCCTCCTTACTTCTTATCTCATTCATATTCTATCAATTATTTTATTTGTTGTAACTATCAATAGTAATTTGAGGAAAAAAACTAATAATAATAATGATATATAACTCTCTCTCTCTCTCTCTCTCTTTTAAGTAATGTAATTAATTAATAGAACCCAACAAGTCTTTTTTTTTTATTACATGAGGTTGGGATCAAACCCAGATTGAGTGCCACATAGAGCACTAATCATACCACATGACCTAGATGCCGTTGGTAGAAAAAAATAAAATAACATTAATGTTGTCTCTCATCCAACAAAATAAAATACTCATGCATATCCTTAGGGTGAAGGAAAACAAACACATATAGGGAAGCATAATTTTTTATCACAATAATAAGTAAATATATGTATGTAAATATTGAGAGGAATATCAATGATAGAATCGTGATAGAATAGAAATGGAAATTAGAGACAGAATCTGTGGCGAATTAGTCACAGAAATAAATTTTGTCTCTAATTTTGAGTTTTTTTTTGTATTGATACTTTTTAAAGTTAAGGAACTAAAAAAGAACTTCGTCTAAACTTAAAGGACCAAAAGTATACTTTAGCCAAACTTTAAATAAGACTTTCAGTGATGACATCAAAGTTATTTTCACTAGATAACCAAAATCTCTACTAGCTCAGTTGTCATTAGAAGTTTGTTTTGACACTTAAGTCTTGTGTTCGAACCTTAGTGACATGAGAGGTCATTATTTTTTTTTAACAATTAAGACCACAGACGAAAGAAAAAGAAAAAATAAAAGTAAAAAAGAATCAAACTTAGCACCATCTAATTTCAAGAGATAAAACCATTTTTCCTAAAGCATCATGTTACTGGAATTTTAAAGTTACAAATAAAAATATAAAACAAATAAATTAATCTAATTAGGGACAATTAAAATAAAAGATGTAGAGAAAGTCATATTCATTGTCAATAACATAAAAACTCTATTTTCTCAATAATTAAAAGATTTTGTAACTAAAAATAGTATTATCAGACCATTCAAGTTAAATGTACTACTTATAAAATATAAGAATGCTAATTTAATTATATAATATATATATATATATACACTATCTCAAATAGTTAATTATACTTTATAATTCCTCTCACACACCCTATCTCTCACTTCCCCCATTTCTTTATCTTACAAACTATCCCGCTCTCTTAGACACATTGTAACTTTAATTCTCTATGCCACACAAATATACCATTATAAACATAATCATAATTTATCCCTCTCATTCAACACACTATCTCTCATTCAACATATAATATCTCTCATTCTTTCTTCATTTTATAATAATGAGATATTACCATATTAACCATAAAAAAGTATATCAATTATCATATTCGTGACATAAATATGTTTATGTCAAAAATTTTGACAAATTTTTAATTATAAAATTGAAAAAATTTTGGCAAAGACTTTCGGTGGTGACTTTGAAAGCCTACTTTCGGTGGCGATAATAAAAATCGCCATTGAAAGTCTGACTTTCGGTTGCAACATTAAATGTCGCCACTGATTTGAAAAAATTGTAACAAAGACTTTCTGTGGCGACATGAAAGTCACCATTGAAAGTCTACTTTCGGTGGCGACATTAAAAGTCACCACTGATTTGGAAAAATTTTAACAAAAACTTTCGGTGGCGACTATACAAGGTCGCCACTAAAAGTCTAACCTTCAATGGCAACTTGTACAGTCGCCACCGAAAGTCAAACCTTCAGTGGTAACTTTTAATGTTGCCACCAAAGATTACACTTTCAGTGGCGACATAAAAAGTCGCCACTGAAAATCAAATTTTCAGTGATGACTTTTAATGTCGCCACTGAAAGTCTTTTTTTTTTGTAGTGATAGTTGGTCACTAAATTTGTACCTTAACTCTAATGACAATTAGGGCCCTATGACCTTCTCGAGATCTCACTTTCAAATTTAACCAACATTTCTTATAAACCAACATAAGTTTTGGGTTTCTATTACCTTAAATAACTCATTCAAACTAATAAAAAAGTTCCAATTACTGAAATCATTTCAAAATCCCAATTTGATAACTTAGAGTTTTACCTCAAAATACTCATTTGATAAAATTAAGCTTAGAAAACAATGTAAACTAATTAAACATCACATCCAATTCATTAACATAACCCAATTACCATAACTCATTTTCATACGTCGCATTATACTAACTTAGTAAATTTAAGCTCTATAACCAAACATGAACTCAAAAATCCATATAACTTGAAATAGAACAAACTTAAACCAATTAAACTCTTTATTTGATCCAAATAACTTCTTTAAACTAAAAAAATTTCCGTGGAAATATTAATAATTTCAAAATCTACTTCAAACCCTAATTTTTCAAAACTTGAAATCATAAAAATCAAGAAGAGAATAATAAAATCAAGACAAAAACACTTACTGAAGTGTTTAGAAGTTTGTAAATAATCCTTAAGGATCAAAACCACAAAACCCCAACAGAGAAAATGAAATCCCACATCCAAAACCCTATTTTTTTAACTTCTGTCCACGATAGCATATGTATAGAAGTTGCACACTTGTCCTAGCTAGTGGCACAAAGAGCACCTATGAGTTTTTGTGTATTTTGCTTCATCGAGTAACATGCTCACCTCAGGAAGTGGCACAGAGAGAAAATGACATGATTTTAAAAATTTATAATTAATTCCACACATCTCTAAAAATTATAAAGTAGGATTCTATAAAAAGTTTGAGAAGTCTACTTTCTAATACAAAAATGAATCAATCAAAAAATATTATTGTTTGGTCCTAAACAATTCTCAAATTCTAAAACTGTTCAAAAAGTCTATGGATATTGGTTCCAATCATCATTCTAAGTGTTTGTAAGCCTCAAACATCCAAACTCAAGTACTTAATGTCTCAATTTCTTCAAAAATTAGTTCTTAATTGACTCCAAGTCCAAACCTCAATATTAAAATTTGGGTTCTTACAAATGTCCCCAAGGTATTTTAATTTTTCCAAATATACATTTCATTAAATACAATTGCCTATCGTAATTATAAATAAACAAAATTAAGAAGGACAAATTTTTTTCCACTTTTCATAGGTATTTTCATGATAAACACTTGAATTATTTTTAATGTTCACAAAATGCTGTATAACTTAATATAAAACCTTTAAAACAATGACTACTAACGGAGAGAATATATTGACAATTTAACATGTTCCTCCTTATTATATGAATTTGATTTATTTGCATTTGCTTTTTGTTTTTATTTCTAAATATAATTTTTTTTGTTTAAAAAAATCGATGATTTTTTCCCCTAAAATTTAGTGAAGTTAAAAACTGAAAGAGCCGAAAAAGGAACAATGCAATTCCTATCGAATGGTAATGGAAGTCAATTCCATCTTCACTAATAAAGACTTCTATTGGCAAGTGTTAGTTGGCAGGGACCTACATAACCCACTCGGGCCTAATCCGTTGCTTCAAACGTCATGGTATCCAAATTCTATGTTTTAAAACATTTTGAGTAAATTAAAATTTTTGGCTAAAAATGTAATTAAAATTTTTTAAAATAAATTAAATTTGTTTTGACCAGAAAAGGACAAAATTTATTAGAAGAGAAAATAACAAACGTAATTCTTTTGTACTTGATTAAAATGATATTCTCAATAAGGTCGTTGCAAGAAACTAAACAAATAATTTTCAACTGCAATGTTGTTTATTTTCAATAAGGTCATCTGTTTTAATTTATTTTCTTTTTCGTTAACACACATATCCTTCTATCATTGGCAAACTTATTTGAGGCAAGCTCATTCCATTAGAATCAATCTTTATTAGTTATTTTCTTACACTTTGTATTATTTCTACATATAAATGTAGACGCCAAATTGGATATTACATTGCGTTAAGGGGCATTCTTTGCTGATCACGAGCTAGCAATAAATTGGGTAATATATATATATATATATATAAGTTTATAGGCTAGTTAGTTAGTTGTTAAAGCCATTTTAACATAGAAATGTAATAATACGGTACAACATTAATATATTAATATACTTTATGTAGATTATTGAACATTGATGTATGAATAATATTATAGTAATAGCTCGAGTTGCTATTCACTACCTCAAGTCTTAAATATAAGAACTAGTATTATACTATATACTAGGTAAATATTAAGGATCAATGCATAATTTAACTTTGGGAGTGTTAGCCTATGTTAAGAGAATAATCACCAATAAAATTGTTTTTCAAATGTACAAGTAAAAGTAATGGAAAACATAATAGTAATTTGTCTCCCTTTTATGAAAAAGAATGCAAAGAACCAATAGGTATAAGTTATAATGGGAATACAAAAAACATCTTTAAGAGAATTCTGCCCAACAGTAAACAAATATGACCTGGTCTTATTGAAATTGATGGCAAAGGCAAAAAGAAAAATAATTAAAAATTTAGAAGAAAATAGATGGACGGAATTCTTTTTTGTTTTTTTGTTTTTGAAAATGTTAGGTCTAATGGATCCCGTCGCACGAGGCCCATGAATGGTCCAATATAACCAGTATCGTAAATTACTATTGTATACTTAGTTTAGCTCTCCATTCACTTTTTTCAAGGACAAGTTTTAACTTTGAAGCGAGCAATCAACTATTTTAGAACGAACCTATCGACCTCTCATATGTATATATATAGCTCATTATAATAGTTTATTTATTTATTTTACTTAATTTTGCAAATTATTTTCATTTAACGTTATTTGAATACGGTGTTTAGAGAGCATCATTTGCACTGTGTTGTTTCCCTTTTTTTTAAAAAAAAAATTAAACATTTTTTTTACAAAATTTTTCAGTGGGCTTGTAATGAAGAAAGTCATTTATTTGCAGTGGTTTGCATTTTTCTCTTTTTTGCTTAGTGTTCTATGAAAGTTTTCATCTTTTCGGACAAAAGACAGGTCAACTTATTATAGTTGGAAGTCTTAATTGGCATTAAGTTTGACAAGAGATTAAATGGAATTTGTGGGTCAAAACCATGACAACAAGCTTCAATGGGCTTCTTGTTTGGATATATTTGCTGGGACATTTGGGTTTCAAGATGTGGCAAAGTGTTTGAGTTAATAGATCCCAATGATAATCATAATGCTCAATCAAGTTTCTTTGGAGCATATATGGATAGTGATCTATTTAATTAATACTCGTGGATTCTACCCTTACAAGGATAATGAAGACATGCATATACATCATAGCCTCCAAAGAGATTCCATAAAATTGGGGTTAGATGGATAGTGTTACAGGATGGTTAGAGTATGGTTGTGAAGGAAATAGGTGGATTACTGGTTTCTTGTGTAAATTCATTACAGTTCCTCCAGGCATTGCAAAACTTAGTGGCATTCTTTATGGTATGAATTTATGTTATTCTAGGGGATTTAGGAAAATGGCTTTGTATTCGGATTGTATAGAGGCTGTTAACTTGTTGGTGGCACAAAGTTAGATATACATAGAGATTGACATGTATAATGAGTAAGACATACTCATAGAGAGGCACTTGTATTGACAGATCTGGCTAGGTCGTCCCATAATGTGGAAGAAACTTTTTGTATCATTGACTACCCTCCACCTATTATGTGATGTCCCACATTAGCTGGGAGGGGATGAAAGATGCCAGATAAGGATCTAGATACCTCTTCCTCTTGACACGTGTTAAAATCATAAATGGTGCAAAGGGCTCTAAAACAAACAATATTGAAAGCGAGACATTAGGATGTTATAATTGATATCAAAGCATGCCACTAACCCCATCTCTATACCGTAATGCAAACTTCAATCACGATTCACAACAAATAACTCCAAAGAAATTAATTTGTAACCAAGAGTTTCTATGAGAGAGGAAGTAGTATATACGAAGATAATTTTTTTTTTATAACCAGAAAACTGTCATATGATTTTGCTTGCAGGTTATGTACTTTCTTTTTATATTGAAAAATAATTTTTTATATCTCTTAAACCTTTTTTAAAATAAAATTATCAAATATATTAAGATAAAATGTTTGTTAATGATAAAAGTATAAAACACAAAACAATCTCACAAACTAGCGACCATCTTTTAGGAAAGTATACAATATTGAACATCAAAAGGCTTTATACACTACAACTAAAACCACTAGAACTAACAGCCAAACTTAAAATATAAAAATTAAATTAATTATTAATGTAATTTAATCAGTCATATTTTGTTTATGACTTAGTTAGGAAGGTCCACCAAGGATGGATCTATACTTAAAGTGCAACATGTCATAATACTTTGGCTTTCTAATCATAATATTCATAGGGAAAGTATTATATATTATATGTAATATAAAATTCAATATAATGATTGTATGAAGTAATAGAGCCGGAAATTTTTGAAATTAATAATGCTATTCATTTATTAGATCAATACTAATAAACATTGTTGCTCTCCAAAATAATAGATTTAATGTGTCAATAGATATCTGTGACAAGTTTTGTCTTATAAAATATGGGAGCTTTTTCCATTTGACTGTAGCGTTTCCCAAGTAAGCACCAAATGAAAGCCCAAAGTCACGATTTGCTTGTGAGGAAGGTTGAGATTATAATATAGTAAGTGTTCACTAATAGATGAAGATAAAGAAAACCAATGCAGAACATATTTATGTTGGTGTTGTCTCTCCACATACTTACATTCAGTCCGTTGACAACTATAAACTTTTCAATCCACTATATGATTTCTCAAGATTCAATAGGCTCCTAGCGCCTCAATTCATCTCACTCCAGGGTGCTCGATGTTAAATACTGAGTTCTATTAGAAAAATATTTTAAGTTGCTGAATACATCAAAAATTACTTTAGACACTGAATATTGTTGAAAAAGTAATTAGGGAAGAAGAGAACATGTGAAAGTGTAATCTATTGTAACCTCTCACTTTTAAGATCTATCCCTATTCGTTTGAGTGGATTGTTTGAAAATAGTATATGAAAAATATAATGAAGACTGATATGTAAATTTGGTAAAATCTCTTTATTATACTTTCTCCAATTATAATTCTAAGATCCAGTTAACATTTTTTGGAGAATCTAAAAAAAGCTAATTATATTATTTAATCATATCATATATTGTATTTTATTATATTATATATTAGTTCATAAGTTAAATAAAATAATTTAAAGAAAAATGATAAATTTTAATATTTTAAAATAATATAATTAATTTTTTTTTAAAAGGTAAAAACAATTCAGTCGGTTTTATAATTAAATCTGAAGAAAGTATATCGATTTGGATCGATGAGTAGGATTGTAGCAGGGTATGTCTATCTTACGTAAAATGCACACTAGAACCTAACAATACCTATGAGAATCAAAGCAGGCTAGTCTAGTTAGTCTCTTTAAGAGATTCCGCCTTACAATTATTCAAATATTTATAAGAAGTTACTTTTTCCGGTCAATCCGCACTCAATGACATTGTCGAAATCTAAGTTGTGGTGGGCGCACCATCTTAACGGAAAACACACACACACACACATTTAATGACATGTAGGTTGTGTTTGAAAAACTATATTTTATTCTATAGTTAATGTAGGACTTATTTATATAGATTGATTAGATTAAGGACTTATACTTAAATTAGTTCATGTTGCATGGTTTTTCTTAAACACACTAGTAATATTTTTTATTCTCTTAATAATCCCTCTCTTACTTACTTATTGTTGAGAGGGATTATTAAGAGAATAAAAATAGAGGCATTTTTTTATATGGTAAATTTCTTTTATTGTTTTATGCTTGTCCTCACAAAAAGTTGGTTTTAAACTACAAAAAAAATCAAAATTAGAGATGGAATTTAGAGACAGAACTTCCATCTCTGATTCCATTGATAATCTATTGGCGACTGATAGATTAGCGACGGAAAAGAGTCTGTAGGCAAATAGGATGTCACTAATTTTATTTAGTGTAACACGTTACTCTAGAGACATATAATAAAATAAATTTTATTTATATATAATTTTCCCTACTTGAAACCTACCCACCATTATCTCCTTCTCTTCTCAATTTTATTTTACCATTATAAATGGAACTAGAATCTAGTAAATATTGTCCACCAACACTCCTCCAATATGTTTTTTCAAATAGTTTGATATTAGCAAAATAAAATAATATTAATGTTGTCTCTCAACCAACAAACTGAAATAATCATGCATATCTTAAGGGTGAAGGAAAACAAACACTTATACAGAAGCAACATATTTTGCCGCAATAATAAGTAAATATGTAAGCATCATCATGTGTTCTACTTCTATACATAATGCATGCTCACATATTTAAGTTTCTCTTGGAGGTTTTTGTAGTCACGCTTCATGACACAACGCATGTGGACATATTTTACAGAGACACAAAAAGAGGCATATCAGGGAATAAATTAAACCCTGCATTGAGAAAATTCAAAGCCTCATAAATAATGTTGTTGATATTTAAAAATTTTAAATTTAGTGATGGAATTAACAATGAAATAGACATAGAAAGAACCAATAATAGAAATTAGAGACGAAATAGCAGCGGAAATTAGAGATAGAATTTGTAAAGGATTTGCAATAGAAAGTAGAGACGGAGTTTATTATGTCCCTAAATTTCGTCACTAATTTAGATTTAAGTTATCCCAAAAATCAACAACAGAATAAGGACAAATTTTGCAACAGAATTTGTAAACAAAATTAGAAACAGAATTTTTTTAATCACTAATCCGTTCCTAAATGAAATTAGTGACAGAAACCTAATTTCTATCACTAATCCATCACAAAGTTTGTCATTGATATTATGTGTGTTTGAATTAAAGATTGTAATCGGTACTTTTAAAAAAGT
>JBAGKO010189430.1:0-15237 GCA_037177275.1 Acacia concinna
TCCTTTATCTTCATTATTATTTTCTCAAATTATCAGTTGCGATTTTGCTCTATCTGACGATCCTATTTCACAACACTACATAGATCACCAACGTCAGCTACCCATGGTTGTCTAAATGCTCCGAAGCCCCTTGTCTTCATTGAGCCAAGAAACAACGTTGTTCGCATGGTTTTGTCTGTCGCATAGAACACGCAATGTTCTATCCGTTGAGCAAAGAAACACGCCCGCACTTCTTTGTTATGCCAAGAAAGTTGATCACTCCAGTTCCGTTCTTAGGTTTCTCTCTTGTGAGAGATTTTGAATCAGGCCATACAGTTATTGTTGATATTAGACATCTCTATTTTTAAAAATTTCAATTAGGGCATATTAGTCATTTGTTGAGATTCATAAATCCTAGATTCCTCCATCCATTCTGATAGGGGATTTTACATATTGGCGGCACTAATTTGTTTTCATATTTCAATTTTATTTTTATGAGATTTTCTCATTATAATTCTGGCAAAAAAGATAGTGCAATTATAATTCAAATAAGGTCAACTAACATTCTATATGATATATTATTATTTCTCTGATTAAATATATAGTACCATACTTTTTCCCGTTGAGATGAACGTCATTCAATTCGAATCCAAATTAGTAGATATAATTTTAAGAAATTAAATAAAAATAAACACAAGAAAATTGAGAAGGAGAATCAGTATCACCTTTAATTTTTCTATAATGACAATGATTGATTAAGTCATAGCGGCTTTCAGGGGTTATCTCCTAAATCAGGCCTCTCCCCCTCTACTTTTCTCCCTTTATTTTGTTTTACATATTCAACAGCAAATATATAGTGAACAACAAAAAAGTTAAAATAATATATTACAGAAAACATATTATGTGCTCATTTAAGAAAAAAAGGGGAAAATGTTTTTAAAGTACTTTTCTGCAATCCGATGGCATATTGATGACTCTCCATATTTAATTAAATTGAGATATATTTTGGTGTATTTGAGGAGTCATAATTGCTAAATTACAAGGATTTATTGGAGATTTTGTTAAGATATTGATTGGGTGCAATATTTAGAGGATTTTAAATAAAATATTATAATTTTAGATTAAATAGAAATAGGTAAGATTAGGTAAAAGATTAAATAAATTTTAATAATTTGAAAAAGAAAAAAAAAGAGTTTGAGTGTTTATTATTATTATTATGAATACTTACATGTGCGCACCGTTTGAAAGGGATTGAATGGATTAAAACACCCAAGGGAAAAGCTGCAGACGCGTGGAAAGAAAAGGAAAAGCAAGAACGCAGAAGAAAGGAGAGACGACAACATTTTGAATTGAAGGGGAATTGAAGACCTAATGAGAACGTGTAAAGGGGAGGAGCAGCCGCAAGGTTGATGGTCTTCGACACTATTCACCATTCTTCATCGCCACAGGATGAGAAGCAACGCAAACCAGAGCAGCAAACGAGAGCGAGAAAGGAAAACCGTTGCTGGACCTGGGGAGGCGACCATCATTACTGTTCCTCATCTTTTTCCCCAGGTCCAACGAGATCAAAGAGAAAGAAATAGAAAGAGATTGCTACTGGAACTCAAAGATCAGAGGAGTTACATTTTCTGCCATTAAAGAGTTTCATTTTGCCTTAGCTTTTCTCTGTTCATTTTTTTATGCTCTACTCGTACTGCTTTTTTCTAGAATCATTGATGTTGTTTTGAATTTTGATCTCCTTATGTGTAGCTAATTTTATTTTGCAACCTAGAGAAACTATGAACTTATTTAGTTGATTAGACTTGATCTTACTATATTCTAATGTTAATTTTGGTTATTTAATCTTGCTTATATATATTTTTATCTACTTAGTGCTTAATCACCATTAAGTCTAAATTTGAGTATTAAAATTTACCTTGATGGAGAGGATTTTAATTAGGCTCTAAGATTAAGTAATACGGTATTAGATTATCATCTAATTTGCGATTAGGATAGACATATACCTAATGGCCCCATATAATTGTTGAAAAGTGTGTTTGAATTGTTTTGCCTCTTGAGTAATTATGTTAGACATAACATTTTGTACTTAAGAGAGGATTGTAAGTGGACCGAAAGGCACTTATAGCTATTTATACTCGAGATTAACAAAATTGACATCAAGACTAATTAAATTAGTGGAAATAAAGTTTATGAAACTAATAAGTGATTAGTGACTCTGGGTTACACTTTTAATATTTGTGGTAGTTAGTTTATTTTAATTTGATTTTGAATTTTATTTTCACTTATTTGAATTAAGTTTTAATTTGCTCAAATTAATTGAAAGTGTAAAATCAATGCTCAATCGAGTTTAGGTACCTAGTTCTCGTTGGGAACGATATCTTACTTACTACTTTATTACTTGATACAACATGTGTACTTGTAGAGTCGAAGATTGCAAATTTTGCACCCATCACAATGGTTAAAGATGAAGAACTTGGCCTTAAAGGAAAATATTCATCATGTTCACTGCCCAGAACACACTAGATCTGCAGCGAACAATGCCACTTTTATCCGTAACCCTTCCTACCGATTGCCCTTAGGGGATGCCCAATAACTTTGTCCCCTTAATCGTTCAATCGCCAGGTATCGACCTATGTTCTCCTAGTTTGAATAATGTTATTCCTTTGTTAGGTATGGGTGTAGGAAACACAGGCCTTGATGCGAATTTTGGAGAACACAATGTTGGTGAGTAATGTAACGCCAACAACCCGGGCGGTCCTAACTTGACTGTCCTACTATTAGACGCTACAGTGGAGGGCAACAAAATTCACCCTTCTGTAACTAGATAGACCCTTTCTGGTATACCCCACGAGTAGCAAAAAAAGATACAAGACCTAAAAGCCATCGTGACAAGGATTCAGGGGATGCCTACCCCAATAAGAAAGATCTATCTAGATAGTTTCACTTATTCTCCATTGTTGATGAGATTACTTGATTTATATGCCCAAGAAGTTTACTCACTCTCACATCAGACTATACGACGGCATGACCGATCCTAACAAACACAATGCTCACTGCAGGCAATGAATGCATACAGTAGCAATTTCCAGGGGAATACGTGAGACGTACATGTGCAAAGGCTTCATATCTAGCCTAATAGAACCAGTCATGGAGTGGTTCACATCCTTACCTACTCAGTTAATAGCATCCTTTGCAGACCTAAACAATGCGTTAGTCCAGCAATTTCTCTAGTAGCAGAAAGTTTAATAAACAACCTAATGACCTGTACAAGGTGACATAGAGGAGAGGAGAACTTTACGTGACTTCGTGGGGAGCTTTAATAGAGAAAAAGTCAACATACCTAACTGCGATGTTGCCACATTCGTAGTTGCCTTTTGGAAAGGTTTGTTGCTGGAGTTTGACCTATATAAGAAACTAACCAAATATACATTCAGCACTATGGACGATGTCTTGGTGTGAACATGGGCCCAAATCAAGTAGGAAGAGGACAAAGTAAACAAAAGACGATACTAGAACTAGAGCAACAAGTCCTTCAACAGATGTGCCAAGAATCCCAGATGTCCCAACAAGGGGTGGAGAGCTAAACCTTGCCATAAGACTAGTCTAGAGCGTATACAATCTCACATCATATCTACCCCAACTAACCAATTGCTCCTCCCACCAAGGATAGAATAATATAACTTCTTTGTGAGCGCAGGTGAGATCGTGTAGGCCCTTGCTAGCATAGAAGAAGGCATGAAATGGCCCCTAAAGATAAAAAAAGCCAATAGATATAAGAGACAGGTCAAAATGGTATGAATTCTACAACAACTATGGTCATCACACCATTGATTGCATTTCCCTAAGTCTAGAAGTTGGGAGTAGTTGAAAAGAGGATGATTGACATACTTGTTGAATAAGAAAATGATGGATAAGAAAGATAAGTGATCCCAAGTTGTTGCACCTACGCTAGAAGATCCTCCCTGAAATATGCAAACCAAAAGTTGCATTACAGTGGGATCAGAGATCAATGGATACACCTACTTAGCTACTAAACACCACTTTAGAACCTTACCCAAAGATCTTGCCCATGGAACACCTTATGATTCGCTCCCTGACTGCAAACAAATTACCTTTATCGAGGAAGAGATAGCTCACCTTGATCACCCCCATAATGATGCTCTGGTAATCTTTATTTTCCTAGGGAACTTTAATATCAAATGTCTACTGATTGATCCAGGGAGCTTCATGAACGTCAGGTATATAGGCGTGATTCGAGAGATGGGGGTTGAGTCACATATAATTTGTACCCCGTCAGTATTGTTCTTCGACAATGGGGTACCTAATCGTACCTAGGCGAAATTATGCTCCTTACCTTTGTAGCCATAATGAACTTACCAGTCAAATATTAAGTCATGGATTGTCTTTTTCCCATAATGTCTTGCTCGGGCAACCATAGATCCACCAGATGAAAAGCAGTCCTTTCTACCCTTTCCATCAAGTTATCAAATTTTACACCCCTTGAGAGATTAGACAGATCGAAGGAGATCAGAGGGCGTCCCGAGAGTGTTATCAAGCTTCGATAAAACCTTTAAAAGACGTGGTGGCTAGAAATCATAGCATCTGCTCCATGGTGACATGTTAGGCACTCCGACCGAAGAAGAGCTAGAGGAAGTCATCTTTGACACTAACAGACCAAAATAGAAAGTCTACTTGGGTATGGATCTATCCCCCATGATACAAGGATGATTCTAACCTTCCTAACTAACAATAAAGATTATTTTGTCTGGTCACATGCAGATATGACATGCATCGATCCAGACTATTTTGCTCGGTGCATCGGTGCTTCTCTCCTCTAAATCTATCTCATTGTTGTCTCTCATCTCATCTAGCCCATTTATGCCAAATCACGGCTTGCTCTCCTAGTTGAAGGTCAGTGATTATGGTGGTCCAGGAGAGAAAAAGGAAGACGATGTTAGGTGGTGAAGTCTTCTCTTATCTCCCTTCGTGGTTCAAAACTCTCTAATTCCAACAGTTTCCTCCAGATCATGGCACTCCTTCCAAATCTAGCTGAAGGTCTTTTTCCAAACTTAATGCCCAAAACGCATAGCTTTAGCCAACCCCCATTTTGTCATTCTCAAAATTGAGTCCTCAACTGTAATTAATTCTAGGTCTGTATCTATCATTCCAATTTCACCACTTCCATATAATCCTACAATTAAAACCAATGAAGCCTACATCAAAGCTTCCTAACAAAAAATATAAAGATTAATCACAGCAATTATGCCGATTTTACCCTTTTTCACACTTTTCATGTAATCATTCAATAATTCAAATTAATCATGAATAATGCATTTTTGGCTTAATTAAATTAATATAATCCTCTATTAATCATGAAATAACATAAAAATATAGTGCAATCAAGCAACTAGTCAACCAAATGTTTTCACAACACATAGGGAAGACGATAGAGGTACACATTGATAACATACTCGTCAAGTCACTTAGGGTAGACCAACACGTGTCGTATCTAGAACAAACCTTCACCCTCCTCCACAAATACAACACAAAGTTGAACCCATAAAAGTACTCCTTTGGAGTGACGTCCGAGAGGTTCCTAGGGTATTTGGTGTTGCAGTGAGGTATGAAAGCCCATCTGGCACAAATCAACGCCATATTGAGCATTCCTTCCCCCACATGCGTACATGACTTATAGTAACTGATAGGTAGGGTTGCAGCCCTTAACAAGCTTATCTCCCAATCGTTAGAGAAGTGTCGCTCCTTCTTTGACAGGATGAAAAAGAATAAAATGTTCGAATGAAGCAACGAGTGAGAATTGGCGTTACAGGGATTGAAGCAATACCTGACTAGGCCACCCCTCCTATCTAAGCTAAGCTCAGGTGAGACTAAAGCCAGTAAAATGGGCCTAACCCACAAACCTGTGGGTTAGGACAAGGTTAGGAATCCTAACCCATGGAAGTATAGACCACACAAGCCTACACCTCCTGGCCTGCAGGCTGAACCCCTCATATTTTTTGTTTTTACAAAAATGTTTATATTATAAACTGATGACTCCCCATATTTAGTTAAATTGAGATATGTTTTGGTATATTTAGGGAGTCATAATTGCTAAATTAAAGGGATTTATTGGAGATTTTGTTAAAATATTGATTGAGTGCATTATTTAGGGGATTTTAAATAAAATATCATAATCTTAGATTAAATAGAAATAGTTAAGATTAGGTAAAAGATTAAATAAATTTTGATAATATAAAAAAAGAAAAAAAAAAGAGCTTGAGTGTTGTTATTATTATTATTATTATTATATAGTTAGTCCCTTTTTCTATTCTTAATCAGATGTGGCATTTGGGGAACATAACATTGCTTCAATTTAAATGGTGATTATTTAAATGGCAAGAGATCCAATGACGTCGTTTTGGGGGATACAGATTGAATGAATTAGCTATAACCTAGAAGGGACCTGGCGTGAGAAAAGGGGAAGAGAAGCTGCAACACGTACTGGGCATTATCTTCATCATTATTCATCGCAGATTTTTAGGAGAAGAGGAAAGGTGAGAATCAGGAAGAGAGAAGGAGAGAAATTGAAGGTTGGACATGGGGAAGTGCCTTTATTTACGGTTTATCTTCCTATTCCCCAGGTCCGACGCGAAAGAACAAAGGCTATCCAACGAGATCATAGCGAAAGAAATAGAGGGAGATTGCTACTGGAACTCGACGATCAGAGGAGCTGGTTCAGTTTGAAGCATTGTTTAGCCATTAAAGAGTTTCATTTTGCCTTCTGGATTCTTAAGCTTTTTCTCTTTTCATTTTTCCTTGCTCATACGTTCTGTTTTGTTTTGGAATCATTACAGCTGTGATGAATTTTAATTTCCTGATATGTAGCTAATTTTGTTTTGCAACCTAGAGTAACTATAAACTTATTGGTTGATTAGATTTTGATTTTACTTTTTAGTTATGTTTTAATGTTAACTTTGGTTATTTAATCTTGTTTAGTTTTTATCCACTTAGTGCTTGATCACCATTAAGTATGAATTTTAGTATTAGAATTTACCTTGATGCAGGGAATTTTATTTTAATTAGGCTCTAAGATTAAGTAATATGGGATTAGATTATGATCTAATTTTTGATTAGAATAGACATATACCTAATAGCTCCATATAATTGTTGAAGAATGTGTTTGAATTGTTTTGCCTCTTGAGTAATTATGTTAGACATAATAGTTTATACTTAAGAGAGGGTTGTAAATGAATCAAAAGGCACTTATATCTATTTATACTCGAGATTAACGAAATTAACATAAAAACTAATTAAATTAATGGAAACAAAGTTTATGAAACTAATAAGTGATTAGTGACTCTGGGTTGCCTTTTTAATATTTGTGGTCATTAGTTTATTTTAAGTTGATTTTAAATTTTGTTTTCACTTATTTGAATTAAACTTTGATTTGCTCAAATTAATTTAAAGTGTAAAATCAGTGCTCCACCGGTTTAGGTACCAAGTCCTCGTTGGAAACGATATCTTACTACTTTATTACTTGACACGACCTGTACACTTGCAGAGTTGAGGATTGTAAATTTTGCACCCATAATAAACCCTATAAATCTTGTACTTTCATTTTGGTGCATCCTAATTTTGAAGAGAAAAAACCCTTAATCTTCCTCTTCCTTAATACTATATTTTTATTATATATTGATTACTTGAAGATGATTTAATATTTCATTTGTAAACTTTAATAAATTTAATAACTTTATCTTTTGAATTGTGGTATTTTTTAAATATTTATAAGTAGAATGATTGATACTGGGAAAACAAACTTAACAACCAATATATATAAGCTTTGGACTTTTAGCCACATTGAAATTTTTTTTTGAAAAAATGTAGGCTAACCCGCAGTCCCGCGGAAGTGCGAGCCACATAGGACAATATTGTTTGGCCTGCAGGTTGGTGCAAGCAACCAACAACCCACGGGTTGGCTTGTATTCTCAGCTCTTGGTGAGACATTGTTGTTTATTTGGCTGCCTCTATGAAAGTTGTTAGTGTTGTATTTGTCAGGGAAGACCAATGTTAGTAAAGACCCATGTATTACTCCACAAAAACCCTCCTTGACGCTGAAACTTGATATTTTGAGAGAAACTAGTCCTCTCCCTCTTGTCTACGTCAAGAAAGTTATGCCCATACTTTCAGTGTTACCCCATAACATATTTGTTATCTTTCCCACTCAAGAATGTAATCTAAAAGCCAAAACTTTCGGGTAGGTTAGTAAAGTGGTCGGTAAAACTAAGTGAGTTCAACATTACCTACCAGCCCTAAACGGCAATTAAATCACAAGTTTTAGCTTACTTCGTAGCAGACTTTACCCTTGAGTTGCTAGTAGAAGTTAACAAAGAAGTCTTGGGTATAGATAGACAACATAGCAACAAGGAATAGATCTTTACATAAGCGGTGCGTCTAATATTAAAGGAATTGGGTTAAGGATAGTACTAAAGTCCCCTGAAAATGATGTGATACTTCAATCGATGTGATGTGATTTCAAAACTACTAACATGAGGCCAAGTATGAGGCCCTTATTATAAGTTTGTAGCTAGCCCGCGAAGGGGGAGCAACAACCTTGAAGTCAGGAGCGACTCGCAGCTCGTAGCCAGGCAACTAGACATGGTGCACCAACAAAGGACTTGTTCATATGACTATTCCACTTATTCATAGGATTATCTTCTTAATAAATTAATTTATCTTGTTGATAACGTTATTCAACTTGTTCACATGACTTTTCCACTTGTTCATGATGTGAAAACATTTGTTAATTATAATGGAAAGTGGGTAGGGATATAAGATTATTATATATATATTGTATTGCATATATTAACTAAAGAGGATATAACACACTTGTTGCTGTTGTTGTTATTTATCTTGTTGATAAAAATATTCAACTTATTCACAGGGCCTTTCTACATGTTTGTGTTATATAAGACATTTGTTTATCATAATGTAAGTGAGTAGGGACTTAAGTTTAGTATGTATTTTAGGGCTGGTCAGGCTTCCTCTTATTCTTGGGCCGGGGGGTTTACTCCCTCCTTTGCTAGAAATAATTTTTTCTGGCTACATCTGGTAGGTCCCACATTGGAGGTTAGCCTGTTGTCAGCGTGATCTAGTGACGGAGCTCCCGCATTAGGCCCACCTCTGGTGGAAGGAAAATATTATGCAAATATTTAATTAAAAAAAAAGTAAGGGCAATTGAGTCATTTCATCATGGAAATTTAATTTCACTTTGCCCTAAGGTCTTTAAGTGACATTTCAAAATCTTTTGGGACCGATTTTAAATTAAATTTCTTCAGAGGGACTTTGTTGAAATTCTCCCTAATTTTATTTGTTAATATTTTCTTAATTTATACTTATTGATGTTGCTTCAATATAATTAATAATGAGAGGGAATAAAACAATTAAGGAAAATGACTTTAATATTTTTTTAAAAAAATTGAGATGAGAAAGTTGAAATCAAATTGCCACCACGTTATTCTAATCACACCATCCGCTTTATACCAAAAAAAAAAGGGAAATGGCAATAAGGTCTTAAGGACCAAATATATTAGTAAAAACGTCCTAAAAAAATTTCACTACTCAAGAGGTCTAAAGAGAATTTTCTGATAACAAGTTCATATGTGAAATTACATGCATGTCCCCATAAGTAATTGAGATGAAAAGAGTTACTAGAAATTTGATAACTTATCAAGCTGTGATGACAAGGGTATTATACGTTTTAACAACTTGTTATGCTCTTTTTGGAAAGTTCACTTGGACATTTTGACAACTTATCATACTATGTTGACAAGCCCCCATATTTTGACAACTTGTTATATATGTTTTGATAATGTCTTTTCCTTTAAATAAGAACATGCCTCTCATGGTGTAACAAGTCCACCTTGACATTTTAACAACTTATCAGGCTGTAAAGACAAGCGCATGTACACGTTTTGACAACTTGTTGTGCCCATTTCTACTTAGACATTTTGACAACTTACCAAGCTATGTTGACAAGCCAATGTACACGTTTTGACAACTTATTATGCATGTTTTCACAATGTTTTTTCCTTTAAACAAGAACATGCCCCATCAAACATACATAACAAGTTGTCAAAATGTGTAAATGAGCTTATCAACACAGTCTAATAAATTTTCAATATATCCAAGTGGATTTATCAAAATAGGTATAACAAGTTGTCAAAACGTGCACATGCGCTTGTTATCATAGCCTGATAAGTTATCATATTCCTCATAACTCTTTTTATCTCAATTACTCATGAAGACATGAAAGTAATTTCACACATGGATTTATTATCAGAAAAGTCCCTTAGGACCTCTTGGGTAGTAAAATTTTTTGTGGGATTTTTTTGCTAATATGTTTGGTTTTTAGGACCTTATGTTGCCATTTTCCCTAAAAAAAAACAGATAGCTAACATATCACCTTGTCCATCATTAAGCATGATGGCAAGCACGTGCCCAAAGGTGACAATGGCAAAGCCTACAATATTAATGGCTTGGGAGAGAAAGAGAGGAGATCTCAGATGTTTAAGAACCTTCAACAACCATATTGTGATAACTCTTGTCCTCCTCGAACCATTTGCTGCGTTACATGACATGGGGATGCTGTGCCCTCTTCAATCTGCAACTTTAACATTGCGTACTGTAAAGACTTGTTATGATACATAGAATTTATATATTGACCTATATGCAGATCGTGGATTTCCGCAATATTGAGAGAAAATGATATTGATGAAAAACTGTGTTATATAGTTAATGGATCGTAGTGATGGAGACACAAACATGAGAATTGAGATGTGAGCATTGGCTTACTGAGTAATGGAATGCCTCTCTACTAGGCGTGAATTTGAGACACTCTTCCCTATTCGAAAGCACCGTATATATATGTATAAGATGGCTTGGAAACACATTATACACAACACAATGAGCTTAATATGAGATATAGTCTAACACAAGTTAGAGTATCTTTGATAAAATCAATCTCGATCCAATCTGTACCACCAATATTTTAAGCAAAAAATAAATTAATTACCATTAAAAAAATGGCCTCCTCTCCAACGTCATCGTCATTATGTCTCTTCATCCTTCTTCTTCTTGTCTCTCCTTCTTGGCTCTCGGCTCTGGTCTGGACATGTCCATCATCATCGACCAAGAAGCCAAGCACGTGCTCAAAGAGACGAGGTCTGAGATGTTTAAGATCCCTCCAAATCAGTGTGATAAATACTACTCTTGTCCTTCTGGATCCACTTGCCGCTGCAACTTTATATACGCAGGATACTGCATTGGATGGGGATTCTGCCCCCTTGGATCTGCAATTTGCTGTGAGGATTTCCATAGCTGTTGCCTCCTACCTACTCTTTTTGTGATCTCTTAGCTGAAACTTCCAGATTTGTAAGGATTGTTAGAAATAATAAGTAAATGTGTCACAAGGAACAAGTCTCACACAATTTGAGATTGTAGGGTTTAAGAAAACAATGATAAGCCATATAGAAAACTAGTAATTTCCCTTATAAGTGATTTAAATGTATACTGGGCATCTTTTGTTAGAGTTCTTTTGACATTAAATTGATATTTTATCTGTTTGTTTAAATACCATTTAGCTTGCAAATTTCTGAAGTATTGGTGGTTGCAAGTTATTGATTAATGAAATTATTTCCTGAATCATTTTATTGTCATTATTGCGGCATTAAATAATCAAATATCAAATGTAGACGTTTCCATATTTGAACTGTGGATTGCCTCTTTTCCATTTCGGAATATGGATGTTTGATATTCAAATATTTTTAATAACATTAAATCAAGGTATTTGGGCAGATCATGTTATCAATATTTTGTTGTTTTAATGAATATTAATGGCTGCAACATATATGTTTTAGTGGCTGCAACGTTTTAGAAAGTGCTAGTAACAATGGATTTAAACATATTTAATATTGTGATTTTGAAACGAACATTTGTCGGTTGCTGTCTATATAAAGTATGCTTTCGTTTGAGATTTTAGAGAGAGCTCTTGAGCTCTTGCGCATTTTTCTACATTCTCATGCATATGTTTCTTTATCTTTTGAGTTATATTATCTCTCGTAGTTCTACTCACCTTAGTTTACAAAAAGAATTCGTTTAATTTTAGCAAGTGACACATTATAGATGCCCACTAGCACGAATCAACTTTAATTTGTTATTTGTAGGTGCTGATGCTGAAAATTGAATCTACACAAGACTTGGACGGAGCTGCAGCCAACAAGCATCGGTATATACACACTCCATCTACACTTGAACTCTTATACAGGCACATACACTACGTACGTACATTTATTTATGAGTTCACTGATAGATGTGATTGATCTTACTATCATTGAAACAGAGCAAGGACAGTACGTTTGGAATAAAGGCTTATCAGATAGATGTCTGCAGCTTCAAGCGTGCGAGGCCAACAAGGCTATGCATGATGCCAGAATTAATATAATCAACTTCGCTTGAGACAATGCAAGCTTCTGGAATTTACGTACTATACATAGCCTATCTTCAAAGTCTAAATAAGTTATTGGGGTTGGTAATCAATCGGTAATGTCTTCACTGTGTTTGAAACTATAAATAAAAGCTTCGGATATCGCATATTGCGAACACTTGTGATCTATGTAGAGTTTATCGTACTATACACACGCACGCACGCGCGGATCGTGGTTTCCAGAAATGATATTGATGCAGCGCAATGTGCTGTAGTTAGTGGATCGATCAAGCATTGTTTTGTTTGGAGTTGGACCATCTCATGGGCGTTTGGTTTAATTTGAAGATGCAGAGCATCCAACGAGAATCACTTCAATTCTGTCACAAAACTTGGACTGTATAGATCCAGATTTAATATTTTTTTAAAAAAAAAATTTTATAGGTAGAAAATATAAAATAAGGATGATATCTTAATCTAACATTTCTTTTCGTTTAAAAATAATCTCTTAACAAATATTAAATGATCTAGACAAGCTTTATTTATAGTGTTTTAAGTACTTTTAAATGATCTGACTGGGATTTTTTGGAAGTTGGGAATCCGGCTCGTGAGTTTGAAAATCGATCGATCTCATTTAGAAAACTTAAATTTTGAAAACAAATCAATGATTGATATAACTGAATCAAACTATGATAACAAACGAAATGATATCAAATTCAAATATTTAGATGTAAGTTTTAATTATAAATATTTTATCATCATACTAAAAAATCGAGGAAAAATCCAGGTTTTTTTTGTGAGAATGGCTTAACTCAAAATACTATATAAAATTTTCAAAGTATCCATACTTTCTATATAAAAATGTATCAAGTTGATCATTCTTACCAATAAAATTTTCAACAATAAATCCCTACTGTTTTATAGGACAATAGTGTCAAGTTGAAAAAAGAGGAATAATCACTAAAGAGTGTGTTTGGCATTGCGATTGGTAAGGGCAATCGTACGATAAGAGGGGGAAAATCACGATGGGCATCGTGGCATGATATTTCGCGTGTTTGGCATAGCTTTTGGGGTCATCATAATTATGGTTGAACAGTGTCCAAAATCAGAAGTAAGCCAGAGTGTGCTTTTCATCCGATGAGGTAGCTGATGCTTTAATATTTTACCGTTAACCCTCATTTATTGCCTTTTAAAAAACAACACACTCTCTCTTCTCATATTCTCTCTCTTCACTCTCTCTTCTCATTTCGCCATTCCCTTCGAGCAGGCCGTGGGAGACGCCGCGGCGCCCAGCTCGTCCAGCACCGGTGAAAGGCGCGTCAGACCGTCAGCCACCGCCACAGCGCCGGATTACAGTCAAGAGGAAGGGGTAGGTGGTGGATCTAAGGAAAAGCAACCTTCTGGGGGCGACGAGTAGCAGCGATCTATGACCGTTACTCCGATCTACAAGCGTGGAAGGAAGAACACTGCGACCGCCGGCCTCTAGTCCGATAGCGAGGTTTGTAGCTTCGATCTACTCCATTTACAGTTAATCCTCTGAGTCTTGTGGTTGATCCTTGCCTTGTTGTCCATTTCGGGAATTTCTGTTATATTTAGATATTCCCTTGCATTTCGGTGTCTGAGACGTCGAAGAAGGTGATTCCCGGTGGCCTTGTCTGTGTGTTTGACCGAAACCTCCAACTGTTCTGTGTGTTTAACCGAAGGTGATTCCCTGGCCATTTCATTTTCTTCCCCTGTTTCACGGTCTGTCGGCATCATTGTAATACATGAGTGGAATCATTTTGATCCACGTTTGGGTTTTGTTTGCTTAACTTTCTGATGGTTGCGATTTAAGCATAGATGTTGCTATTTGTAAACTCAGTTTATTGCCTACTGCCTGCTAATCTTCATCTAAATCAATGACGGGTGTGTTATTTCTATGGATACATTTGCTGATGCTGTGCGTTATGTGCGTTGTGGATACATTCGAAATGAGTTTTCCTATTGAAAGGAAGTATATGTGCGTTATTTCTGTTCATGCCCTGGTCTTCACTGAAGTATATTTGCGTTATTTCTGATATGTGTTTGAGACACTTGAATTATGCAGGGTTCTGGTGTTCTTCAAAAAATCCATTTTGCCTCTCTGGATTTCTCAGTGTTTTTCTTGTGAAGGATGATAAACTCAAAAAATGGAATTATCTGCCTGTCGTCCTGATGTTTTTCTTTTTAGAGTGTGTTTGTACAATGTATGTAAATTATTTTATTAAATTAAATTGTAAAATAATGTATAAACAAGATGACATAACATATGTAAGTGGCACGTTTCATATATATATATATATATTCTTTTTTATAGCGGCACATTTCATATTCTTATTATACAACATATGTCATGTTTCTTTGGAAAGCATTGGATTGCTACAAGGTGTATGAAACTGCCGATGTTGAAGAATATGAAGTATTCTTTGGAAAGCATTTGATTGGTGCGAGATAAATTTTGGTACGCCTGTTGATTATGAAGTTTTGCATGTTTTGAGATTTTTGTCGAAATGCTAATAGGGCATACCCTATTAGAATTTTTATGTCATGTGAATTTTGATTGATTGATTTGAAAGATGAATAATAAAAGTTTGTAGATGTGGTTATAACTTTTCGGTCTGAAGTTAATTATGGAAGACGATAAAGCTAAGGCAGTATGGGATGATCCGACAACAAAGGTGTTCATCAATGCGTGTGTTGAGCAAATATACAAAAAAGAACGGAGTGGGAGCACATTTACACCGAAAGGTTGGAAAGCAATCACT
>JBAGKO010189440.1:0-15237 GCA_037177275.1 Acacia concinna
AATTATGTTGTTTGACTTATGAACTAATATATAATGTAATAAAATATAATATATGATATAATTAAGTAATGTAATTAGCTTTTTTAAAATTTTTTTAGGATTATTCAAAAAAGTCAACTGGGTTTTATAAATAGGAACGGAGGAAGTAATATTTTAACATCAAGATAAAAGTCTTCAAATTTTCCCTGCACTGGTTTGAGTAAAAGGACATATTTAGAGATTTATTTTGGTTTTAAATATAATACATATTTTTTATATTTAACAATTTTTTTCTAATTTACCTCTATTGATACTCCACTCAACAATAACAAGGAAGAGAAAAAAAACAAAGAAATTAAGGAAAATGACTATAATGTTTTAAAAAAAATGTGTTATTAACTTAAATAATTTTATAAATTTATCAAATTATGCAAATATGCCTTATATTAAGTATTAGTAAAGTAATATTTTAACATCAAGATAAATAGTCTTAAATTTTTACCTGCACCGGTTTGAGTAATGTTTTTGAAGTTTTTATCAATGAATGGCTCGGGCCATTATAATTTCCTGTTATCCGTTAACAATGCTTCTAAATTGCCTAACGATCCCCAAAAAGAAAAAGTGACAGGGTGCTTGTTTGGAATAACTTCAATAAGATTTTAGTTAAGTAAGTTAAGTATGTGAGAGGAGTCTTTTTTTGTATTTTGTGCATAAAATCTTATTTGATTAAATTAACTGCGTGTTTGGAATTACGTTTCTCGCCAATAAACATTCGATAACTGGGTTAACGTCCGATTTCAATTAAAAAAACAAAAGCTGCATATTTGTTAAACCAATGGATAGAAAGTCCATTAATGGTAAAACGTCCAATATGAATTAAGCAAAAAGTTGATGCTTTTAATGGGACGTCCGATATCTTTTTGATACAAGTTATTTTATTCAGTATTAATTATAACACTCAGTTGATTTTTTTTAAAGAATACTAAGAAAGCTAATTATATTATTTTAAAGCATTAAAATTTAGGGAAAATGGCATCTAGGTCCCAAGGACCAAACTTAATTATAAAAAAGTTCCCCCCGACATTTCCCTTACCATGAGGTCCCTAGGGACTTTTTTATAATTATGTTCATTGTCAAAATTACACTGTTGCCCTTATCATTTATGTAGTCCTCCCTTGTCCTTTTGTGCAATTGAGAGAGAAAAGAAAATATTAAAAAATTCGCAGGTATTGTTCACAACGTATGGGAATGTTAACAACTTCGCAGGCCGTTTTGACAACTTGATAAGCACATTTTGACAACTTCTCATGTGGGGGTAGTGCTCACAAGCTATGAGAATCTTAACAATTTGTCAAAACGTGCTTATCAAGTTGTCAAAATGGCCTGCGAAGTTGTTAAAATTCCCATGGCTTGTGAACACTACCCCCGTCTGAGAAGTTGTCAAAACGTGCTTATCAAGTTTTCAAAACGGCCTACGAAGTTGTTAAAATTCCCATGGCATGTGAACACTACCCCCACCTGAGAAGTTGTCAAAACGTGCTTATCAAGTTGTCAAAACGGCCTGCGAAGTTGTTAAGATTTCCATACGTTGTGAACAGTACCCCTACTTGCGAAGTTGTTAAAACGTGCTGACGAAGTTGATAAAACGGCTTGTGAAGTTGTTAACATTCCCATACGTTGTGAACAGTACCTGTGAATTTTTAATATTTTCTTTTCTCTCTCCACTGCACAAAAGGACAAGGGGGCTTGCAGAAAAAGGATAGGGGCAGCAGTGGAATTTCCCCAATGAACATAATTATAGAAAGGTCCCTAGGGACCTCATGGTAAGGCAAAAGTGTGGAGGGACTTTTTTATAATTAAGTTTGGTCTTTGGGACCTAGGGGCCATTTTCCCAAATTTATATCTATATCATATCTTATAGGGTTAAACAGTAATTTTGCCTGAGATGTACAATGGGCCAATTTTGCTCCGAAAGTTTTTTTGAAGCAATTTTGCCCTTGGAAGTTTGCAAAGTGGGGTAATTTTGCCCTTACTGTTAGTTGACCAAATATGTTAAGGTGGCAATTCACTGGTCATTCATTTTATTTTTGTTAAAGTAAAAATTAGTTTCGGAAATTTTAAATCTATTACCTTCGACAGTTAGTTGACAAAAAATATTCACCTGGTAATCCATATGTCATCCAATTTATTTTTTAAGGTGGAATTTGTTTCAAAAGTCCTTCTGTCATCTAATTTTTCTTTTTTAAAGGTTAAATTTAAAAGTTTTTATACAAATTTTTACCTTAGCAAAAATACATTGGATGACTTGTGGACTGTCAATTCAACATATTTGATTAATTAACGGTCAACTAACAGTACAAACAAAATTGCCTCACTTTACAAACTTTCAGGGTAAAATTGCTTCTCTTTGCAAACTTTTGGGGTAAAATTGCTTTAAAAAAAATTTTAAAACAAAATTGACCCTCTGTACATACTTTTAAGATAAAATTGTTGTTTCACTCTATCCTCTATATATATATATATATATATATATATATATATCTTAATTTCACTATGTACTTGAGCTGGAGCTGTATTGATTATTGTTGAGTTCAGATTAAGACGACGTTGCATGCCCACAACTTCAATGTACTACTATAGCAATTAAACTATTAAAATTATTTAAATTGCTTATTACTATTAGATAAATAATCATCATTGCCACTTATATATAGCCTCTAAACATGTTGCCACGGAAAGTAGATAATCAATCTGTCCAGTGGGAACTGAGATATTGGGAACAGTAGTAAAACATATGTCTACACACACATGGGACATTTATTAATTTCCCAATAAGATAGGTGATAGTGTTCTTTATCGTTAATTAGATATATCGTTGCGCAGGCAAAAAAAAATAGATATATAGTTGCACACTTGCACTACACATCACTTAAGATACTTCTTTAAATTTGTCCAATTTATATCTCTATCTCTATCTCTCCTATAACATATTCTATACTTTAACTTTATTACTTCCTCCGTTTCTAAATATAAAGCTTATTTTATAGACATAAAAGGAGCCTTATATATATATTTAGAATCGGAGGGAGTATTTAATAAGAATATTTTATAAGCAATTTAAATATAGTTGCACATAAGTTGATTTATATGTTTCATCTAACAATAATATTGTTTTATATGAAAATTGAGTAAAATAATAAACACAACTTTGTAGAAATCGGATATATATCCGTTTTAAATCTATAAAGCACTTTAATTCACTAATTAAACATCCGAAGTATTTGTCCTAGTGAAAAGGATTTTAATTTTAACTGTTTAAACCGGCTCAATGTCTTAAGTTCAAATATGTGTAATAAATGCAAAAAAAATGCATGTATCAATTTGGTAAATAAAGTGAATTGAGATCTTTTATATATATATATATATATATATATAACAAAATCAAACATATCAACTAGCTTTTATATTTATGTCCGGAGGGAATTATACATTTCAATGTTTTTTTTAAAAAAAATATAATTCCAATAGTCTTTATTGGGTAGTGGCATAAGGGAGAGCCTCAAATATTAGTATTAGAGTCGTGTTACACCGAATAATTGAAAACGGTATAGTTATTAAGCTCAATAATGGAGAGGAGTGTTCTTGTAAATTGTAAGAGAAAAACATGAAGTGAGCTATTTGATTAGGTTGCCATGGTCTAAAAGGGGAAATGACGTACTCGTATTTGTGACGGGCAAGTCCTGGACTATATATCATTCCATGAGAGAGAGATTGTAGTTAAGTGTAACTTTAGGTGTTGTTTGGCCAAAACAATCATGGGATATAAAACAGGATCAAAGGAAGTTTTTCTCCCATTACTGAACTTGAAAATTAATTAAGAAAAATTGCGATTAAGTTTCAAAAAAAATAATTAAATGGTCTTGTGAATTTTGTAATTACACTTAAATCCTAGTTGACAATTCTATAGGCTCCCATAAGTTGTTCCATAGAAGCTCATGGAGTTATCAATTAGAACTTAAATACAATTATGAGATTTTACGAAATCATTTAATCGTTTTTTCTTTTAGTTGCAAACCTAATCGAAATTTTTCCAATTAATTATTATCTTTTCTTTTCTTTAGCTTACCAGATAATTTCTCTATAATTTTCAACAAAGGTATTCTGTTACATGCCAAACATGATGTAACTACTTTTGCTTACCTTTTAATTTCCTTCCAAGAACTTTTGTCATGTAACCCACACGCCATTATATATATATATGGGTATATTTAAAAAGAGCTTTCACATGAGATATAGACTTGGCTTATATATATATATATATATATATGCTAGATTATATTTTTAAGAAACCGTTGTGGCTAACTTTAAATTTAAATTTACTGGCAAAAAACAAACTTTAAATTTAAATTTGTACATGTTAGAATAACTCTTTTGTAATATATAATTTTTTTTGGGGTTAAAATGCACAAAACTTCACTAAATTTTAGTCTAGTTGTTCACCACCTCCCTCACCTTTTAAAGTTTAAACTTACGACCCAAGGTTCTTCAAGCTCTTCGTCCCACTTCTAATTTTTTACGGTCACAGATTCATATACCCAAGTCCTTTTGCCCTCCTCTTCCTTCGATCTTGCTTCCAATTGGATCGATCCACACGATTCCTGGGAGGACAGTTTGCTCCAACTTCCCCAATAGGAGAATCTTCTTAGCGGGCATATGAGTTCACTTTTAATCTTGCAAATGGAAAATTAAGATCCCATAGAATAAGAAAAACTGATTTGTTTTGTTAGAAATTTTAAAACCCACGTTGTACTTAGAGGCAGTGACTTATTGTACATGCGAAAGCACTGGTTTATGCAATTATAGTGTTACGATTAAGAACAAGGGGCGAATACGAAGAAGTTTTAAGGGAGAAGATGAAATAGACAGACTTTTTTTCTTAAATCAAATAGATAATATTGAAAATTGAAAATTACCTGTCATATGCCAATTGTTTTCTTTATAAATGACTTTCATATGAAAAAATATACAAAAATTTCTGATGTGGCAAAAACCGTTAATTTTAACTGTGATTTTAGCAGTGATGTATTTGATAATCAAAACGTGAAACCTTAGGGTCCTAGATTTAAATTTATAAAGGTGAGGGAGGTGATGCACAATTAGATCAACATTCAGGGAGATTTGTGTATTTTAACTCTTTTTTTTTTTTCCCGTGTGGGCATCTAGTATCCTAAGCCTACCTCTTTTGACTTGAGGGCTTTCCAGCTTTAAAGTTGTGGGGACTCTTTCAAGTGGGAGCTCTGGGATGCTGTATTCTCATTTTGGAACTCAAAAACTCTAGTTTTTTTTTTTTTAAGAAAAAGGGAATAACTCAATGAGCAGTCCCTTGTCTGAATAAAAAAACAGCCTTTTGGGGCATGTTGTGGGCTTGGGCGGTGCATTATGTGCTTATCACCCATATACACCACCCATGTTAGATTGATTTTGAGTGGTTTAAATTTAATTTAATTTTAATTTTTTAAATAAATTTACATTTTCATATTTATAAAGTTTAAAATATAGATATTATTATAACTATCACCTCTCATTTGAATGAATTAACCATTTAAAATAATTACAACTAAATTTTAAATTTAGATTATGCAGTTAAATTTAAATGGTTGACATCTATCACTTTAGTAAGAAATTCTATGCTTATTATAATGATAAGCGCTAAATAGAAACCCTTTTAATGTCAGGCCATCGGCATATTTTCTAATATGCTATGTTTATACATATTCATAATAATCCACCTTATATCTCTCTTAAGTTTAATCCTCTAAAATAAGAAAATGATTATATTAAAAAATTAAAATTTAAACATGTTTTGTCAACAATTAAATGACATGTCAGCCTTATCTGATATTTAACAGTGTTAAGATTAAGTTTTATATTTAAAATCCGAGTCACATATCAAATACAAGTCTAATAGGGCGAAATAGCGTAGGATGGGAGTAGGTAATGGGAAGGAAGATGCATTCATTGGATCTGCATCATCAATATAAAATTATAGGTTGTTTCAAGCATAATAAAAAAAATGTTATTTATATGGGCGCGCGCTCGCACACTTTTTGAATAAATATATTGGTATGCAAATTGTCGGTTAACTCATCAATTCATCTGTGCCAACTTTTGACCCAAAAAATGATGCCAGCTTGTTAACTGAAAATTAAAAAGGCCAGCAGAAAATCTGTATCAAAAAAAAAAAAAAGTACGCAGGAAATAGGGGCCACAAACATATGCATTTATTATTGTTTCACCAAAAAATGCATTTATTCATTTATAATATTTTCCCCATTTTTTATTTGAAAGTGCCCAGTTTAAACTTTAAATAATGTAAATGCATATTATACTTAAGAGGCAACTTCCAACTACTCAATCATAAGTAGAGTTTTGAAATTCAGACCGGTTATTAAACTAGTTAGGAATTGGGTCAATGGTTAGACTAGAGGTAAATCAAAGCGAAACTGAAATTAAACTGATAAAGAAATAAATTTAGATGATGTTAAAATAGAGTATTAAGAGATAGAATTTGAATGTTTGAGTATTAAAAATACTAAGAATAATTATATTTGTAGATATTTCAAATAATTTTGATATTTGAACATTTTTAATGATTAAATAATAATATTTTTGAGCAATTTTTTCTATAATATAAAATAGACATTTCAAGTTTTTCATAGAGTTTTAATTTATAATTTTTAAAAATGTGTAGAATTAATTATAAAATTTTAAAGTTATATAGTTTTAAATAACAAATGAACCGGTCGAAGCAGGCAAATTGAGCTAGTTTTCTGTATCGAAACAACTAGTCCAATTTTTAAAACTATAGTTATAAGTGACCTTCCCGTATTCAGTCATCATCTATGAGGAATCTTGAAAATAGTCAACCATATGGCCTATTTAATAAATGAAGGACAACGTTTTAGAGTCTTTGGCGGAATGGAAATCAAAGATAATGGTGGAAAATTTTTCATCTTTGGCGGAATGGAAATCAAAGATAATGTTGAAAATTTTTTATGAGTTAGATTTTTAAAAATTGAAGAAGTAGAGTTATAAAATTTTAATAAAAATAATATATAAAATAAAAAAAGTCAAGAAAATCTTTCAATCCCACTTTTTAATTTTTTTAAAATTTAACTCATAAATTTTTTTTCCTACTCTCCCCAATCAAGACCTTAAAGTTTTACTATTTGATTTTAAATGAAAAGACGTGACAGTTGTTATTTTTTTCACCGAAATCAGCCCTCCGATAGTTCACTAAGTTGTTGAGATGTAAGTCATTGGCATACTTTATTAGAGTTATAATTTCAATTAATAATAAAATTGAGAAATCACATAATTTTCTTTTCAACTTTAATATTATAATATCAACCCTTCAAAATGATGAAGTTAATTAACTTCACTCTTAATATTAAGAGGAAATTATAAAAAAAATTATTGAAATAGAAAAAAAAATAATTGATGTCAATTTTGAAATCCATGTCAGCTGTCGTGTATCATAAGTTATGAATTTAAAATTACTTAAACGACATTGCCCCTCTTTCTCTTCCTTGCTTCTGAATTCACTAATCTAAATTTTTATACCGTTAAATTGTTATTCAAGATACATTTATTATTATTAATCTATAACATTTGTGCTCATAAAATTAAACTTGAGCATAAGAGTTGGTTTTTGAGATATGAAGTTGTGAAATATGCTACTAAAATAGTTTATCTAAATAAATCAGAGCGAACCCGAAATTAAACTAATGAAGAAATAAATTTAAACGATGTCAAAATAGAGTACTAAGAGACGGAATTTGAATGCTTGAATCTTAAAAACACTAAGAATAATTATATTTGTAGATATTTCAAATAATTTTGATATTTGAACATTTTTAATGACCAAATAATAATATTTTTGAGCAATTTTTTTTTACAATATAAAGTAGACACTTCAAGCTTTCTACAAAGTCTTAATTTATAATTTTTAAAAATGTGCAGAATTGATTATAAATGTTTGAAGTTATATAATTTTGAATAACTAACAAACCGGTTGAACCAGTCAAGCTTTCCAAGGGTGATGACTTTTGTAGTCAAGAATGATGACTTGTGTGGCAAAGAATGATGACTTGTGGAGTCAAGTTAGCAAATATATGGAGGAAATATAAGAGAATATTAGATATTAATTAAAATATAAGTCAATGAACATTTACATAAATAATATCCATAACATATTTGTCCATATACTACCTTTTATATTTTAAGAAAAACCTTATAAAAAGACTAGGGAAATAGGTAAAAGATGTACCAGAGTTACAAAATGCGGAAATCCTAGATAAGGTCTTTTGTTTTTTTTTGTGAAATTACGAAAATACCACTGGATTTTAATAACATGATTATCTTAATTTACAACAAGAGTATCTAAATTAACAACAATATCATAACAACTCATAGTGTAAATACGTAGTACCTAAATATTTTTGTAGTTGTTAATTGATATACTCTTGTTGTGAATTAAGATACTTATGTTGTTAAAATTTAATGACATTTTCATAATTTCACCAAAAAAAAATACAAAAGGCCTGACTTGAATTTCCGCATTTCATAACTCTGATTTATCTTTTCCCTATTTTTCTAATCTTTTTTTAAGATTTTCCTTATATTTTATGACGTGATTTACTTTGTACTTCCTCTTTCGATTAAAAAAAAAAAACCTCGTGCTTCCTCCCATGTTAAATGAAGGACAATGTTTTAATTAGAGCCTGTTTGGCGGGATGGAAATCCCGAGGTAAATTTTTTATGAGTTAGATTTTAAAAAATTCAAGAAATAGAGTTATAAAATTTTAATAAAAATAGTATATAAAATAAACAATCCAATGAAAAACTTTCAATCAAACTTTTTTAAATTTCTCATAAATTTTTTTTCCCCTCTCCCCCAATCTCTCATTCCAACCAAGACCTTAAAGCTTTACTATTTGTTTTTAAGTGAAAAGACGTGACAGTTGTTATTTTTTTCACCAAAATCAACCCTCCAATAGTTCACTAAGTTGTTGAGATGTAAGTCATTGGCATACTTTATTAGAGTTATAATTTCAATTTATAATAAAATTGAGAAATCACATAATTTTCTTTTCAACTTTAATATTATAATATCAACCCTTCAAAATGATGAAGTTAATTAACTTCACTCTTAATATTAAGAGGAAATTATAAAAAAAATTATTGAAATAGAAAAAAAAATAATTGATGTCAATTTTGAAATCCATGTCAGCTGTCGTGTATCATAAGTTATGAATTTAAAATTACTTAAACGACATTGCCCCTCTTTCTCTTCCTTGCTTCTGAATTCACTAATCTAAATTTTTATACCGTTAAATTGTTATTCAAGATACATTTATTATTAATCTATAAAAGTTGTGTACAAAAAATTAAACCTGAGTATAAGAGTTGGTTTTTGAGATATGAAGTTGTAAAATATACTACTAAAATAGTTTATCTAAATAATCATGTTACTAATTGAGATACAAATATTGTTACTAACATTTGAAACTTTTCTTTCAAAATTAAATTTGACATAAGTGTTAGTTTTTAGGATGTGAAATTGTGAAACATATTATATATGCTGTTTATCTAGATTCTCACGTTGTTATTCGAAATATAGATGCTCTTATAGACTCATGACTAGTGTCATCACCTAACTCAAGGTATTTTAATCTTTTAGTTTAATTTGGAAATCCTAGATTCCTATAACAATTTTTTTTCGATATATGATAAAAGTTATGAATCAAATAGAAACAAAAATGTTATTTCTAACCCGGTTCCACGTGAATCAAATCAGTGTCAAGCCTATCTACTAAGTAGAATCTAAACTCCATATTGAGAGCTCTTTTCACAAAGTTATCTACAACTAGGTTTAGATTCCTTGAGATATGATGAAACAAAAATCCTAAATTCCTACAACAATTTTGACATGGGATTTCTCAAATTTACGTCACTTATTTATCTTTTCTCTATTTCAATTATATTTCTTTCAAGATATTTCCTAATATTAATGTATTACCTCTTATATTTAATATAATTAAGATCTTATTTACAGTGTAATTTACATCATAAATGAGCTCTTATATAAAAACCTAGGTAGTGTTAATTATAAATTTGACATTGATCTGATCTAGTATTCATAACAAGTGCACTTGATGACTTGAGAAAATATAGTCCACTGTTTATAAATCTGGGCCAAATCCTTTCATTAAGGGCTTTCTTCCATTCGAGTATAGTATTGGTGTATGCCATTATAAAGTTCTCGGCCTGTCTGGATGCTCATAAAAAAAACCTTTATGGGGCAAAACTAACTTTTAAAAAAAAAAATACTTAAATACTCTCATTTTTTAAAAAAATCATTTTAATCCCAAACTAATTTTTTTTTCTCTAAAACCAATTTTTCAAAAGTTACTTTTTCATCTTTCTCTTTCCTCATTCTTCTACTTTTCTCTCCCCTCTTTTCCTAAAATTTTTACTACTCTAAACCAACTTTCTTTATTTTTCCACTTTTCTCCTTCCTCTTTCCATTTTATCGATAATCTTATAATATGGACTAATATTGTAATTTTAATTATATTATCCAACTTATTTAAATTACATGTAGGGATTGTGATGTGATATAAATTATTTTTACATTAGTCTATATTATAAGATGATAAAATGGAAAGAGGAAGAAGAAAAGTGAAAAAAATGAATAAAGCTGGTTTGGAAAAGTTATAAAAAGTAGCTTTTGAAAAAAAAATGGTTTTGGAGGAAAAAAGGTAGGTTTGGGGTTAAAATGGCCTTTGCAAAAAATGGGCGTGTTTGTGTCTTTTTTCTTCAAAAGTTGGTTTGAGGTTAAAATGACTTTTGCAAAAATGGGTGTGTTTGGGAGTTTTTTCTTCAAAAGTTAGTTTGGAGTTAAAATGACTTTAACAAAAAAATATGTGTATTTGGATGTTTTTTCTTCAAAATAGCTTTTATATTTTTCCCCGCATAATATATTTCACTACAATTTTTTTAATAAATATACGTTGGCCTAATTTTTATCATCTTCTAATATGAACTAATGTTATAATTTTAATGATTTTAATGTAATTTATATACATTTTGGTATTTATTAAGCAATCTTATTGTAAAAATAATTTATATCACATCATAACTCTTACATGTAATTATTATAAAAGCAAATACCCTTTGTTATCATTTCACCATAGAAAAAGCTATTCTGGTAACATTTATCTAAACATTCTCAATTTTTTAAAACCAACTTTTTCGTAAAAATTATTCTCAAAATGCCATTCTGAAAAAGCTATTATACACCAAAAATCATTTTCAAAAGCTTTATCCAAACATGCTCTTAACCAAGCCAGGGATATGTTCAAGTTTTCCCCTTCCAATTTTATTCTCATTCTGTACCCCAAAAAAATAAAAACAACAATCATAGATGGCAGAGATAATAGATATATACTTTTTAATGTAGAGATTAAAATTAAAATAATATTATTTTCTTGCAAGGGGTTATCATAGTTTATATCTTAATTTATCCCTTACTCTCATATATTTAATAAATATTAATTCTTTTGGTTGTGTTACGTTAGCCATTATCTCAGAGAATTATTTTATTTTTACCCTGTCTTTTGTTTAATATCGACTGTTTAAATTGTTTAACCTTTTATACTACAAGTATTTACTTAATAAAAATATATAAATTTTTATTTTTACACAATCACATTTTTATTTTACATCATATTTTTTATGTTTAAATTAAGTCCAAGTTACAATTTGGTAGAAGGCAAAAAAGATCAACAGCAATTAGAAATAGAACGGAAAAAAAAAAGTAAGAAAAAAACAGATAAAGTTTTGATTTTATATTTGGTATCCAGCTAACTAGTTCAAAGGTTTTGTCACCTCTCTTAACATAAGTGTTTCCTTTGAGAGATGAACTCCAAGCTTATAAGGATCTAGTGGAGTTTTACAACGCTAAACCAACTCCATGTTTGTCAATAGAGATTTATTTTTTTTTACAACGCACCATTCTATTAGAAACAATCCTATTCAAGAAACTATCGGTCATTAAATGTGGGTATTTCTATGAGGAGCTAGTCTCTTCTTCTTGTTTTTTTTTTTTGGTACAAAAGAGTGCAAGGCCCAATTATAAAGTTGCTAATCTAAAGGGGAATCAGATCCCATACATTCTTTATCCACTGCTGTCTTCAAATGAGACGAACATGAAACCACGAGAGAAGTCTTAGATAAACCACTCTTTGCTAGAGCATATATTAGCAAGTTGGTTTTGTTCCCTATGTATATGATGGCATTTTAGCCACCATTGCTACATCTATCAAGTCTTTAATTTGCATGAAAACTAAACTTCCACCATCACTACCCTTGACACTATTCAACAAACTAATTAGATTTTTTTGCATATGACTTGACAATAATCCTTTTGAAACCATAATCCCAAGCAAGTTTGAGACCTTTGAGAACCGCCCATTCCTCGGCTTCAAAAGCATTACAAAACCCAATTAAGTGAGTAAATCCCACTACCATCTTCCATTATGGTCTCTTATAATGCCTCCACAATCAGCTAAACTATTCGAAGAGGTAATAGCACTATTACATTGAGTTTAGCCCAACCTAATGGAGGGGTTGCTAAACTAATGTGTTTGCAATAGATGGATCATCAATAATGTCAAAAACATGAGTATGAACATAACCTCTCCAACAATGCATTATAACATGGAAAGGTTTCTGTGGCTTCTCAAAATCAGAATAAAAAATTGCATCATTTCTCCACAGTCACAACTTGCAAGCAGTCACACCCCATATAAGATTCCAATTACCATCATTGCCTATTCCCAGATCTCAACAAAAATTAAAAGCAAACCAATCCCTGTGAGATGCTGCAAAGAAATTGGAATAATACTTGGGATGTATCAACTTTAACCACAAGCTTTTGGTATATGAACAATCTCGAAAGATGTGCATCACATCTTCGGCACTCTCATCACATTAGTCTCTTTTATTATACATGTTGGTTGAATTAAGAAAGTTTGTTAATTCCTTCATGTGGTCATATATACTGTTGGAGTCATTGTCTCACATCATACAGATTGGTGGCAACATCACCTGCATAAACTCAAGAAAATAATAGTTTGAGTTGCGCCCAAGGGCATTATCTATAAGAGATATTTCGCAACCCCTAGTAAATTAGGAAGCGGCACTCCCCAAGATAAAACGAACCATTCCTATATAAAGCAGGGTAACAGAACAGTTGGAAGATAACAAAGAAGGGAGAGGAGAGGAGTTTAGGGTAGAGCTCAGTATATCACCTAACCTTATAGCATTCTGACATCACTGCTCATATTGCCTTTTATATGCAGAAATCCATGTGACCGTTGAGCAGTAATAATGACTATTAAAGACAATTTAATAACAATTAAAATGACGATTACAAAATATGAATTAATTATAATTAAATGTAATAAAACCTTTTAAATGTCATTAAATGATCAATTAAGATTCCAATGGTCATTTCCAACTGTTAGTTTAATGGCTTCTCTTGTTAGCCTTTTTACTAACTCAAACTCATATTCAATGGTATACTAGGGCGTTTCCAGTCTTAAGTTACATGAAACTTCTTTCTTTGACATACCCATACACAGTAATTACAATAATCCCCTACGGGTTCAAAGGAAGCTTGTAGCCCTATTAGCTGAATTACATGCATAGATACAACTATTGTATTTGATAGTCCTTTGAATTTAAAACTAGACATAGATCGATAACACTTAGTACATAGAAATGTTGGTGGTTTTATGAACTTAAAACCAACATTTTTTAGGTGTGTACTAGAGGGGTATTAAAAGTCAGATTATACCCCCCACATTTCCCACTGTTAATGCGCTTTTACAAGTTCAAACTGTCATGCTTGTGTCCTAGTATTTAACAAATGTTCTAGAGATTTTGCCACGATCTTATAGGAGCAGCCCCATTCCACATTAGTATAAGTGATTTGATGTAATGTACTTGTAATGAGTACATCATCTTGTAGCATTATGAAATCATTAAAAGCTTTTGCTCAGCCTCACCAAAATGCAGTCTATCACTTTTCATGCCATAGGAAGGGACTGATAATTTTTAATGCTTGCAAAACTAACAAATGACTTATTCTTACCCATTGAACCTCCTTATGGGATCACCAATAATAAAGGTTGGGTTGTCATCGATATTAATTTCAAATTGGCTTTAGTCTCATTTCCTTCAACTAATTTAATTCTTCTTAGGGTTTTGTTAATAGATCCGCAGGTCAACTTTTTAACCTCACAAAATCGATTGAGATAACTCTATAATTCTTAAGGTAACTTATTCACATAATATCTCAAATGATTTACACTTGTACCATTGTTCTTAAATACACATATTTGCTTTATAAATGCTCTTACGAAAATAATTTGTTAGATACCTCCAGAAAAATAATTCGTTACTAAATTTGTAATTTAATTTTTTAAAAATATATTAAAATAATATGAAATAAGATCCATATTTAAAAAAAACTATAATTAAGTGAAGTTAACGATGGAGCTATTATTGTTCAAAAAAAAAATCATAAAATCTATTTTGTAATATAAAATAGTTAGTTATACTAAACGTACTTAAAAAAATATTACTTACTAAATTTACACCATGACCCAAAAAAATAATATTAACTAACTCCGATGAAAACCTTCCAGTAATCAATTCAACAAATGATAATGAAACAACAAATTCTCAAATATTTTAAGGGAGTGCTACAGGTTCTATTTTTTCAAAACAATATATCTGTTATTTGTAGCGCAGTTTTCTAAAAAGGCGTCAAGGCTTGTATGGCCTTTCCGTAAAGCTATAGAAAATGTATAAATGTTTTTAAAAAATAATTCTTCTTATGTAGTCCTTTCTTGGGATCAAGTTTCCCATTCTCTTTGTCTCTTACATAATTAAAGTGTATGGCTCTTTATATAGATTGTTAGATTTTAGGGTTTGAGTCCGGTTTTGATGGGCCGGATTAATAGCTCTGGAATTAAATCCAGATATATTAAGAGAGTTTTGACATGCAATAGTTTCCTAATTGCAATAGTTATATAATCAATAAAATGTTATTTATATATAAATATAAATTAAAGGTTTTCTACTTATTGGTAAATTAATGGGCAATTAAGAGTTGCTTGGAGTGCA
>JBAGKO010189486.1:0-15232 GCA_037177275.1 Acacia concinna
AAAAAAACTTGATCAATCAAGGTTTCAAATAATTCATTTACAAGAAGCACTTGAAAGAGCATTATTGATAATATTTTCGTCAAAATCATTTGAGATCCAGAGAGAAGTGAAAATACTGAAATGATCCATCACTCGAGTGAGCACTCGAGTGATCGATTCTGATCACTGAGAATAACTTCTGGACACAGAGTCGTGACCTGACATTTGGCTTGTCGCGACCTGTGTCACACCCCACTTTCTAACACATTACCATACTTCATTATGGCTTTTGAAACCATTAGTCATGACTTTAAGTTGATAAAACAAGGAATAAAAATTTTTAGTACTCGGGTTACTATTCACCCAACCCTTATTTTCAACCAACTTTGAAAAATCATAACTAATTCTAGAAAAATTGGAATGAGGTGGTTCCAAGTTCGTTAGAAATCTCTTTCATCCCTCTTCAATGGAAAAATAGCCTCAGTCCAGAATTTCATAGAAATCAGCACGTGCAAATCCTAAAAAATGCACTGTTCATATGGTCAAAAAGAAATATTCATTTGGTCATTTTTCCAATTTCTTTGATTTTTAGCCTAACTTTGGGAAGGTTTAACTTTCTTTACAAAACTCTAAATGATATGATCTACCACTCTATTTTCAACTAAAAATATCCTCTATCAGCATGCAAAACCTCGTGGTCAGATTCAATCATTTGCTTAAACTTAGCTAACCCAATTTTAAACCAAAAATAACCAAAAACTAAGTGCAAGAAAACCATAATCACAATACTATGCCAATTTCCCATTTCCTCTCAAGGTTCATGCAATTTGGATAGCATAATGGCTATATCATAGCATATCCCATATTTACAGCGTCATACAGTAGCATACAACATCAATCCAGAATTCCAGTATCTCAAGATATATGTATATACAGTCATCCAAAAGCAGCATAGGAGACAAATTAAACATGTTCACATCCTTTCCTTGCCTTTATCTCTAGCTGAACATTCATCAACATTTTTGGAGAGGGTAAGGTTTCTTGGGAAACCTCAATAGCATATAGAATCCACAACCAATAACAATATAATGCAATGCCAGTTATGCTATATGTTATGCTCTACTACTCATCTAGTGCCCTCTCTCTAGCACCTACTGTATACAGGGAGCATGCATGAGACTCAACCTTAATCACATAACCTAGCATATAAACAGGGAGTCCTACATCTCATGACATAACATGCTAGCTCAACCACAACACAGTAATCATGTACACACACACAACAGACAAGCAAAACAATATAAGTTAAGGTCAGAGATTCTAGCTACCAATTACTCCTATACGATGCAAATGTCTTTTCCCTACTTTTGGAACTCCTAGATCACTTCTCTAAAATGTTCATATACATGCCACAATACACAGACATCAATGTATGCTACAGTATTTAAACCAAGGACCCATTTCTCTTACAAGCAAGATCCTAGTTCCACAGTTCAATCAATCAATTTTAGAGGTTAATCCCACACAAATTTAACCACTAAATCCATCTATGATATTTATTCAAGCAATATCACATCCCTTCCCTAAAAACTCATCTTGGCCGAACACCCCTCATAATAAGGTTCTCAGTGTTTTCCTCAATCCAACGCTTTCATATGTGTTCTTACAACATATCCTTAAGTAAAACAATATTCTGAACACAATGGAATTATTATATCAACAAAAATCAAGCTCTAAAACACACATATAGGAGGTCTAGCCAAAACATGTATATACCCTATATGTTAGTTTAATTCAACTCAAGCCTACACACCTTGTTCTAGCCTTTTTAATGGTTTAAGCCACAAAACAATTTCAAAACTCCCTTCCTCATGCTTGGCTGAAATTTTAGGGCAATATTCCACCCTTGGAATAGCCCCAAAATAATGGAGAAGAAGAGGGAATTGAAAACGGATAGAGGATAGAACTTACTGGGATAAAAAACCGGATCAGTGTCGCTTGAATCACCTCTGAAAGAGCTTGAGTTTCAAATTGGCCAGAGATTCCATATTTGGCTTCTCATTAATTCTCAAAAAAGCCACAAAAGTCAACAATGACAACTAACCACTTACACCATGACACATGTCCCTTTTATATACCATTCTAAGGCATTTTTGGCTTTCTCTCAAATCCAAAAACTGGTGTATGGTGTTGCTGGATATGAAAATCTCCTCTGGTCCAGTTTCTTTTAGCACGTTTTCCCGTATCATCTAGAATACCGGGAAAATTTCAAAAAATTATATACTCATCTAAAAATTCCCAAATTTTTTCCAGGGCTCTCTAAATATCCCAGTAGGATACCGTTAAAATTTTAGAGCTTTTGGACATCTAGAACTCCTAGAATAAATTCCTAACCAAAAGTTCATTTTATCGGCAATTAGCCGATTTCAACAATTTTTGATGATATCTCTAAACCTCCTTTTGGGCTCTAGATAATCTTAGAAATTCTCTCACATATTACACTAATTTCCCCCAATCCCAATCCAAAACATTGAGGTCCCCATTTATCTGGAATAAATAATTTTCAGCCAAAAACCCAATCCGGCTAAAAATCACTAAAATATTCCAAAATTCATTTTTGACTTCATAATCTCATTCTAAGTTTCATATACTATCCTAGGCACTCTTTTCTTTTCTTTTTTCTGGGATTTTATGGGAATTTTCAGGGCCTCAAACTTGACCAAATTCCAGCCTTAAACTTCACTGAATTCTTGCTTTTTGCACATAAGTCATTCCCTGATTTCACTTCAATAGTTGTGAAATCTCTCTTCCCTTTACAGAATAAGCCCTCAGTGCATCCTAAATACCCCATCTAGGGCTTAGAAAATATCAAAGTACAACACTTAGTCGACCTCAATTGCCTTATCTAGGCCTAAGAATTTTCAGGATGTTACATAATGTCACCCCATCACAGTGATCACAACTTACCCATTGAAGAGCATGTTACACAAATCAGAATTGTCGAGAAGACTTGTTAAGTGGGTAGTCAAATTAAGTGAGTTCAACATGACCTACCTACCCCAAAAAACTATCAAATCGCAAATCTTAGCAAACTTCATAGTGGACATCTCTAGAAATACAGGTTGAAGCGACTAAAGAGTTGCTCGCCGTAAATGGGAAGATTCACAACACCAAGTGAACGTTGTATATCGACAGGCCTCCAATGTAAAGGGAGCCAGTCTGGGAGTGGTACTAATCTCACCTAACCACAACGTAATCTATCATCTATCTACTACAGCTTCAATGCAACAAATAATGAAGCCAAGTATGAGGCCCTAATCACAGGTCTTCAGCTAGCTAAGGAGATAGGGGTCAGACAGCTGGAAGTCAGGAGTAACTCACAGTTGGTCTCCAAACAGATAGATGGGCCTTACGAAGTAAGTGACTCAAGTATTCAAGCCTACCAAACCTTGGCAGTGTCAATAATTAAGGATTTCGACGAACTCCAAATAACCCAAATAGGGAGAAATGACAATAAGGAGGTAGAAGCCTAACGAGCTTAGCATCCTCTATCCGGACCGACTAACTAACAGTCGTACCAATAATCTTCTTACAACACTCAGCAATACATCTTGGTGTAGGATGGTTCCTTACCCCAAGTACCACAAAGAGGCTCGCCATGTCAAAGTGTGAGCAGCTAGATTCTGCATCTTATATAAATAGCTTTATAAAAGTTTATACACGGGTCCACTCTTAAGGTGTGTTGGACCATAAGAAGTTAAGTTCATGCTATGATAAATCCACGAAGGAGAGTGCGGAGACCATGTAAGAGCAAGAAGCATGGTCTGAAAAGTCCTTAGATCTGGGTACTACAGACTGACTATGAAGAAATAAGCAGGCACATTGGTAAAGAAACATAACAGCTACTAGGGGTTCAAAAATATAACTCACCAACCCCAAAAAATCCTCAATGTGCTAGCCCTAACATGGTCTTTCATGAGATAGGGGATAGATATCATAGGAAAACTCCTCGCCGCTCCTCAAAAAGTCGTCTACATGCTACTACCGACGGACTACTTCACTAATTGGATCAAAGCTGAATCACTCGCATAGGTATAGGAAACTGATGTTATTGAATTTGTGTGGAAAAATGTCATCGACAATTTGGTCTACCCAGGGAGTTAATCTGTAATAATGGATCTCGATTCATAGGTTAGAGGTTCCAAAACTTTTGCCATAACTAGGGAATCAAACTCTGCTTTTCCACCCCGTGGAACCCAAAGATTAATAGGCAGGCTAAGTCCAATAACAAAACTATCATTAATTCCCTCAAGAAAAGGCTAGACAAAGTCAAAGGTAGGAGGGCAGAAGAACTTCTATTAGTCTTATGGGCATACAAAACAACCTCTCACACCTCTACTAGAAAGGCACCATTCTCTCTTGTGTACAGAGCCAAAGTGGTCTTTCCAGTTGAAGTCAACTTACTAACCCTATGCTATGCTTGGTCAGATGAAGAGTCAAACCAGCAAGCCTTGACGGAGCAATTAGACTTGGCTGACGAAAGATGTGAGCAAGCGTTGATTAGATTGGCATCACACTAGCAGAGAATAGCACATTACTACAACAAAAATGTACGAGTTAGACAATTCTAGGTGGGGCTTGGGTACTACACAAAGTCTTCTAAAATACTCAAGAATCACTCAATGGCAAGTTGGGTCTAACCTATGAAGGCCTATACCAGGTGATGAAAGTAATAGGACAAGGAACATACTAACTACAAGACAAAAATGGATAGTTTATCATGTGAAGTTGGAATGCCATCCATCTAAAACAGTATATATTTTGAACCAGTTCACATGGATTTCAACCACAAAATTGTGACTAACACTATAAACAAAGATCCAATACATGAGGCCATATACCTAATACAATACTTGCTAATAAGTCCAATGCTCTATGCTATATGGTCCGAGTGCACATGGCCAGTCTAACTAACGGTTCCTAATAAAGTCTATTATTGTTCCTATATGTTTTGATTAACTTACAGGGAATGGAGGTCATAGATTTGAATATGCCAAGTGCAGTTTGATCGACTTATAGGTTAAGTACTATACAAAGACAAAAAGGCTATAGCCTTACAAAGGCTACGACCTAACTAGAGTAGAAAGGTTATGGCCTAATCCATCGCGACGGGCTACAGCCTAACAAAGGCTCTGACTCAATCAAGGCAAATAGTCGAGGGCATTAAAAGATGCCCCAAACCACGTAGTGACATACAGGCCTATTGCCCTAGCTTACTAAGATTTACTTCTTGATTCTTTATCATGAAGTGTACTCTATTACTTTTGACTTTGCTCCATAAAAGCTTTTCATTGCTTTTATGCATTTGGTGTGAACCTTATTTAGGAGGATTGACATTCACTTTTAGCTAGTAAGAAAGGCTTAAATTTGAAACAATTAAATAGTCTAACATTGACTGTCAAGTTGGCTTGAACCTAATAGATTGAATTCTACATTTGAATCGTTGCTGCTAATGTTTGATTGGGGCATATAGCCCCATTTTGCCAGCAATGTTTCCAACATTATTGCAGGTTAAGTCCTATGCAAATACTTAGTGATGATATATAATACTATGAGGTTCCTACTCGTGCAAGTAAAGACTCATAAGGCTACCAAGTTGAATGGAATATCAAATTTGCAGAAGTTACCATAGTAGGCCGATGTACTGGAGGCGTTGACTATACCACTCCAAAATTTTTCACAATATTGTTAAGAGACATAAAAGGCCACTAAAAGTCATGCCCCTAAGGGCCAAAAGAGAAATCATAACAAAGAAAAACAGAAGGCAAAAAGGGATGCAAGCCCCAGATCATTTTTCATCACCTTGAGGCAAAGCTAAAGTAGTGTCATCATCTACCACGATGGCATCATCTCCCAGTTGGCTTGTCACTTCTCCTGTTGGCACTCTTATGTCAATGTCCGCATGGCCGTCATCAGCTCCGCCCTCTGACGCTTCCAACTCAAAGATGCAACCACAAGTAACCTCATACTCCTCAATTGCCAATATAGAATCCTAGCCCGAAGATATCCCAGCCTGATGCTCCCACAAGAGTTGCGCCTGAGTCTGGAAATATATATCATTGGCCTTATTAAGGACTTGTTACCTCATGTCTCCATTTTCTACGGCCAAAGAAGCTTCCTTGCTACATCAGTGCAATCAACTCAATCTCTTTCTTCTCTCGGACAAAATGGGTGTGGTCTAGCTCGCTCTATAGCATACGGTTGGCCTTCTCCTTCTCAGATAATCTAGCATGCAAGTCAGCTACTTGCTCTTCCAAGAATAGCATACACATAAATCCCTAAGAGAAATATAGAAAAAGTTATAACTAACAATTCAGAGAACCATATGCATAAACTCATAAAGGGGCTTACTTGGAAGTTTTGGAGAAGCTCAAAGAGAGTAGCACTAAGTAGACCTTGAGCTGACAAATAGGTGCGATCGTCCTCAGTAAGGAATCAACTTGCCAAGGCTAAGGCTTGGTCAGGGTCAGAGAACATTCTGGCAAAGATCCTTACCTCAAATATAGGGCCTTCTAACTCCCTGGAGTTGACCCATCACTTCTTGATGGGCCTGGCCACAACTTTTCCCTTCAATAAGGCTAGAACAGACACCACTAACACCAAACACTTTAGGGGAAATCCCATCTGGCTGCTCAATTAGGAATATAGCCGGGACTTTAAGCCACTACTTGAGGGTATTTTGACAAGCTTGTTTTTCATTATGGTCCTGACTGTACAGAAACAATCCAGTTAGATCAAAACCTATAGGTGGAAATACGATGCAAGCAAAGACCTTTCATACTAGGGGAGAATTCTTTATATCAAGGATTTTGCAAAAATCATGGTCAGCGACAAGGATATAGACAGGTAGCATCTTAACCTATGTGTGTGCTAGTTGGTCTGGGAATCCTGCTTGTCCTTGTTAACATATGTAGATAATCAAAACTGACAACATGAGGAACTAAACCATCAACAAAACAAGATAAAAGGCGAAAATCTTACCCTTAGAATTCCACCTGGTACAAAGGACTGGTCCATCAAAAACTAACTAAGAATAATCTAAAAAAATGAACCGCTCTTCCCAATTGGGGTCAATTATCTAGTCACTAGTTACCAAGATAAGGGCCCTATTTCTCACAAACTAAGTAGAATGCCCTTTTTCCTCATAATCAAGTAGTAAGACTGTAATAAGTCTTCTACCGTTTGGGTCACTCTAACTTGCCTACTAAGAACATCTAAGGACCTAGCCACAAGCCACACATACGACATCAATTGAGAGGGGGCCGGCCAAGAATAAGGTCACAAGTAAACTTAAAGATAAACAGAGAGTAGACTAGCAAATTACCTAAGAGCAAACGCGGAATGAGATCTTAGCTTTGATTTGTTAGAAAAGAAATTTGAAAGGATGGAGCAATTACGGAAGAAGATCACAGTTAATAAGGGTGGAGTAAGAGAGAAAATGGCAAGCAATGGGGGGAGAGCAACTGGCCGAAACAATTATAACTACCTTGGGAAGGAATGCGCCCCGCCTACTAGTTCAAACTGCACCGTTAGATCCTCTGCATGATCAACAGTACAGAAGCAATTAGGTGCGAAAAAGGTCCAGAAGTCAAAGGGGCAGGAAGCGAACCATTATATCAGTCATTTTGAACCATCGTGACATAGCCAAGTTTACAAGCACATAAGCATACGCGATTTTAGGCTACCCCAGACAGTGAGATTCAATGAGGTTAGGCAACATGCTTAGACGAAGTTTGAAGCTAGCCCAGCTACTTTCCTAACACATTTCTCATGGGATTAGGTGTAAATACCTACATTTTTCTAATAGTATAACTCAATTATTAATTAAATCATCATTCAAATTCTAATTTAATTGTAATTATATAATTATAATCAAACAAGTTAATCATGATAGAAAAGTTTAAAACTAATTTTTGTAAAAGGACTATCATGGTTAAAAGAACAAAACTCCTATTATAGAAATTCAATCACATAATTAAGCTTTGGACTTTTTGAAGCCAAAACAACAAACATTCCTTATCAAATTCAAATCAAACTAAAATGAGAATCTATAAGTTTTGAAATACAATACAATCTTAAGGCCTCAATGCTGCTCAAAACATTAAAAAGTAACCCAATAATATAAAATTAAAGCTATAAAATCAATATGTCAAATCTTAAAAATAATTAACTAAAATATGCAAATGAGTCCTAACGTGACAATATACAATAATCCAATATAAACTAAAGGAACAGAAGCACTACTCTTAGAAGAAATAGGTTAATCTTTCGAAGTCTTCTTGTTGGACCACTACAGGATCTATCGCCTGAAAAATGTTAAATCAACGGGGTGAGACAATGTCTCATGTAACTAACAAACCATCTCACTAGGCATACGAATAAGTTCCTATGAGGTGTCAAGTAAGACAATAACATTTTCTAAAATATTAAATAATCCATACATATCAATTTTTAATATTATAAACTCAGTTTTAAACTCAAATTTATCACATTGGTGCACAATTAACAATATTTAACAATTCACACACTAACCTTCCTTATTACCTCCCACCTTATTTCCTCTGGACGAATCCGCGGGATAGTACGCACCCATGTGACTGGTAGTTCAACTTAACAATCTCATCAATCAAGTGATATGGACCGACCAAAATCCATATAGAGCACAATACCAGACCATGGGTTTCCCCTTTAATATATTAGTGGGGAGTCAATGCCCTATTAATAAACATAATGGGCCAAATGACTAATTAATTTATACCTAGAAATCCACCACCTTATTTTTTTCTAAGAATAACCTTCCATCAAGATCCACATCTGCCACCCCCTCTCATATGAAGTACTCATAAGGTATAATTATACTCAACAGATATAATCAACATAAATCATCACGTTACATTATCAATTCACAAATCAAGAGAATTTCCAATATCATAAATCAACATTAAATTCATACAATATTATATTACTACCTATTACTTAATAAAATAAATCTCACAAGACAATTTCAATAATAAAATAACTTTATAGTACATATCACAAATCAATTGCAAATTTATATTATATATATACAACAAGAGGAAAGTAGTTACCTCTCGCTAACGCAAAATTTACCATAAGAGTTCAATAATCAATAGACGATCCAACCATTGAAAACGTCGATTTGGATGTCCTGCACACACTGACCAAATTTCACTTTGATCCAAAGGTGAATAAACGTGCACCCGTTGTTTTACTAAAGCTACCTCAGGCTAGTACGAAAATTATTTAACATACCTCAGTTCTAATTTATCACCTATATATAATTCTCTTTGTTATCATATGTGTGTATTTATTTATTATTAAATAACTTTAGTATTTTTAAATCTTAAATCTAATATCATGATTTTATAAATCTTTGAATTATTTCCTATAATATCTCATAGTCTAAATATATCCTTATCAAATCCACATATCTTTTCAAATATTTAAATCACCTTTAGGAATCTATATTTTTTTCAATCTCAACAATAATATTATTTCTTTTTCTAGAAAATTTTGACTTGGATTATAGTCTTTTAAAAATATAATTTACCTAAAACAATTTTTTTGAATTGTTGTTAACATTAAATACATAAAACTGAATTCTCTAGACATTTTAAACTCGTATTAAATTTTTATATTAATTGTTTAATTAATTCATTAAAAATTGAGATGCTACAAAGAATGAGGAATTTATTGTAGGGCCTCAAAAATAATACTAGTAGCCCAACCAATCGGAACAAACCCAATCTCGCTTATAATCCCAACATGCTAGAGAGCTCGACGCTATAACTTGGCTTAGCCAGCTGGGAGTCACCTAATGTAATCTAACCCGGAGCAATAACAATCTATCTCGAGAAGATTGAAAGAACCACCAGCCCTAAAAAGATGGAGCAAGTGTGCGGCATAATAGAGAGAAGTTCAACGTGATGAGAAGGCGAGAGAACAAGATCCAGTCCAAGCATATATCTTTAATCCCACAAAAATAGCAACGGCCCCAACGGTACAAGAACGAAGGAATTGACTCTCCCTAGAATCTAGAAATTTAAAAAACATGGAGAAGGTCTATATTAATGGAGAGGAGAACAAGGCAGAAGGAATCAAACTCAAGCACACACTTCTCCTTTATGAAAATTATTGTATTCTCTACTTTTTCAGCGATTTACCCTTCTTAGAGCCGGTTTGAGACAAGCTTTTTCCAGCGGTGCAGAAATATAAAAGGAGCTTTTGTGAATTATGCTATTTGGTATGGGCTTCTCAAAAAAAAGTAACTTATATCAATAAGTTACTTTTTTTGATAAGTCAAAAAATGTGACTTTTCAAAAGAAGTGACTTTTTCTCTCTCTCATAAGTTATTTTTTTTACTTTCAATCCAAACATAAGTAACTTCTTCTACTCTCAATAAATCACTTTTTTACCCCCAATCCAAATACAATTAACTTCTAATAAGTTACTTATTTTTATAAGTTACTTATCAAAAGCTATATAAACCAAATAAATTACTTTTTATAAGTTATAGCCAAACATACCTTTAAACTGTGAGTCTTGTGAATATTGTACGTCATATCTACATTGATTCAACCAACAATAACACTATTTATTTTTTAACATTATATCATATTTTATGCATTTAATCACGTTATTGGTGGCCCACTTCACTTATTTTCATTGATCTAAAATCTGCACAAACATTCATATATGTATAAGTGTGAAAACTCAACTTTTGTCGTGACTGTTTGGAAAGGAAGTATAAGTTACTTATCATCACAGTTAAATCACTTTTTATATTATGAGTGTTTAGGTAGAGCGATGAAAATAAAGACTTCTACTCAAAAAAGTGATTTAGTTTAGAAGTTAAAAAATGATTTATTTCAGAAGTCTTTCTCATTCTCTCTTTACTTCTGTTACTTTCTATTAAAACACAAATAATTTCTTATAAATAACTTTTTTTTGAAATCACTTCTAATAAATTATTTATCATCAAAGTCATTTCTACTCAAACGGAACCGTCATATTTGGCGAGCTCACATAAAGCACTTGGATTAAACAGCTAGTTTGACACCCATTATTTAATGAAATACAAATAGGAATCGAATGAATAAGTAATTCAATCATAATAATCGTCCTTTATTTATTCTCATAAATAAAAATAATACTACACGTGTCATTAAAAAATACTTAAGTTAAGTTTTTTATATTTATTTATTTAGATTTTTTAATCACATATAACCATATGTCTTATTTTTTAATTAAGATCATTTAATTATAAATTTAAATATAATAAATAAAATATAATAATTAAAAATTTTAATAAAATTTATATAAAAAATTTAATGTAAGTAAGTTACATATGATTCTACTTTTTCATCCATCTTCGATTGATTGACGCCAGAAGATACTGTGCAAGATTTTGGTAATCTTTTTATATTATTATCGACTGGCTATTGGGATAAATTGATAATAATTTTTTTATAGGTATTTTTCACTTTTACATAAATTTAAATTATCAAAGTTCATTCTAAAATTATATTACCTTTGTTCTTAATATAAAATTTAGGGAGAATTCTATTTAAATATTTTTTTTAATTTTAAACTTTTAAATCAATAATTTTCTATAAAATTGAGTTATCAATTACATTACAAGGTTAAATAATTCTATTACTCTCATAAGAAGGAGGATTAAAATAAAATTTTACAATTTAAATGATATTTAATTAAAATTCTCCCTAAAATTTAGTTAGGGTTCAATTCGTAAAATTTCACTTTTTTTGTGACTGATTGATGTCGGGAACTTTGTCTCACCCCCTTTTCCTGACCTTTCTCACTTTTTTTCTTTCACATTCTCCCATATTCCAATTTTTTAATGTTTATCCAAAAAAGACAAAAACAAGGAGGATGTAGCGGAGATCACCACGAGGTCACGGAGTCTCAATAAATAAAAAGGATCCCGTTTTTTACCAGCAAACAAAAACGATCTACCATTATAGTACTTAGTTAAATATTAATATTCATAAATTATAAATACACCGCGAAAGCCTCAATCGCTTGATGGCATTACTTGCACCACTCATCCTAGAACATATGGTTGGGTGTGTGTGTGTGACTGTAAAGGTCCTTCATATAAGGAAGAGAAGGGTGTGTGTAATTTATCCGTTAACCTCTCTGTTACACAATTAGAAGTGAAAGTAGGCTTACTTAGGTTAGACTTTAATTAAGTATGTGTTTGGGATAACTTAAAAATAATTTATAAGTGATTTATTATAAAATACGAAATAAGAATGTGAGAGAAGTCTTACTTTAATTTTTATACATAGGTGCTTATAGACTTCTCAATTGGATTATGTAAATAGGCGTGAGCTGCAGATTTAACCATCCATATGAATGGAAAAAGAAGTTGGGAGGAAAGAAAATAAGAGAAAAGATAAATAAGAAACAAAATATTATTCCCCACATATATGGATGGGTGAGAGAAAACTTTGGAGGTAAAAAAAGAAGCATATATTTAAAGACTAATATACCGCAGCGTGAATACTAAAATAATTACATTTAAAATTAAACTAAACATAACAATTACATAATCATTTTAATATTAACATCAAATAATTTAAAATAATAAAGAGAGATATTTAAAAAACGTTATTTCTCAAGTAAAAAACATAAAAAAAAATGAACATTTTTTAGAATTATATATGATCAAAAAAATAAATGAATTATACCTTGACGAATATTATTGATCATTAATATAAATTTTTTAAAATATTTTCTATTTGCTTTTAAGGTACGTGATGTGTGGTACATGGGCAATTAGGGGATACACAATTTTTACCCAAATATCTCCACTTGTGATTTCTCTTAATGAGAATTAAATATATGAGTAATGATAGAGTAATATGTATGAGAATTAAATACATGAGTAATGATTGAGTAATATGTTGATAATTGGAAAATAGACCGTTGAATTCATGGTATGATTATATGAAGGATTCTTCATATACCGTGAAAATTGAATGTGTATTCTATTGGTGAATTTAATCATTGTCCTTATTATTTTGAAGATTTTATTGCCTTTGGTTAATTTACATATGTTTTTGAAGTTTTGAAATTTTGAAATTTTGAACGGTACCCACAACTTTACAAAATTTATCAGCGTCTATATGCAGAACATGAATATTCCCCTTCTGGATATGGCTTGTGACAAGTGAAATGCTTATATTTTAATAAGTCTTCTATCATTCAAAAGGGAAAGGAGATTTTCATGCTGAATATTTTCTTTTTTAAGCTGTTGATGTGCAGAGGTCACAACTTTCTATAAAATCATTACATAAAGTATGTGGATGAGCATTGGAGTGGTGAAGATAATATTGTAAATGATCTTCATTAGCATGAAAATGGGTTATATGACCAAATTTTAATTTAATTATAGAATGAAGAAGGTTATATGACCAAATTCTAATTTAATTAGAATAATTTAGATAAAGTGTGAAAATATTTTCAAATTTAAATTTGAAACATGTGGGGGGCCCTTAAAAATTTTAAAGTTATTAAACTACTAATAGCTTCATAGTTTGTTAAATGTCAAGTTGTGATTTAAAAATTTGAATAGAGGCCCTATTTTTTGTCATTCAGAGCAAATTTTGTGACAAGAAGAAAATTTTATGAATAATGGAAATTTTGGTGTTGCTTGAAAGAAGCTTATGATGGTAACATGAAAATTTAATTATTTATCTAGTGTAGAAATAAATGTGTTTTTAAGGTACATGAGGTGTGGTACATGGGCAATTAGGGGATACACATCTTTTACCCAAATATCTCCACTTGTGATTTCTCTTAATGAGAATTAAATATATGGGTAATGATAGAGTAACCTGTACGAGAATTAAATATATGAGTACTGATAGTGTAATCTATTGATAATAGGAAAATGGACTGTTGAATTCAAGACACGATTACATGAAGGGATTCTTCATATACCGTGAAAATTGAATGTGTATTCTATTGGTGGATTTAATCATTGTCGTTATTATTTTGAAGATTTTATTGCCTTTGGTTAATTTAGATATGTTATTGGAGTGTTGAAATTTTGAACGGTGCCTACAGCTTTACAAAATTTAATAGCGTCTATATGCAGAACGTGAACATTCCCGTTTTGGACATGTCTTGTGACAAGTGAAATGCTTATATTTTTATAAGTCTTATATCTTTCAAAAGGGAAAGGAGATTTTCATGCTGAATTTTTTTTTTGTAAACTGTTAATGTGCAAAGGTCACAACTTTCTATAAAATCATTACATAATTTATGTGGATGAGCATTGAAGTGGTGAAGTTAATATCGTAAATGATCTTCATTAGCATGAAAATGGGTTTTTCACTTTGGTAGCTCATATACCATTATCACCATGAGTGAATTCAATTCCTTTTATGGAAGTTTCACTACCCTTAAATAAAACTTTAACGTGCCCATTGATTTTATAAATTTTATGTTTTGAGAAAACTTCATAAATATTTTTTGTGGTTACAAAATATTATGAGTAACATTTTAATTTAATGATAGAATGAAGAAGGTTATGTGACCAAATTCTAATTTAATTAGAATAACTAGATAAAGTGTGAAAATATTATCAAAGATAAATTTGAAACATGTGGGGCCCCTTAAAAATTTTGAAGTTATTAAACTACTAATAGCTTCATAATTTGATAAATGTCAAGTTGTGATTTAAAAATTTGAGTAGAGGCCCTATTTTTTTGTCATTGAGAGCAAATTTTGTGACAAGAAGAAAATTTTATGAATAATGAAAATTTTGGTGTTACTTGAAAGCAACTTATGATGGTAACATGAAAATTTAATTATTTATCTAGTGTAGAGATAAATGTGTTTTTAAGGTACGTGAGGTGTGGTACATGGGCAATTAGGTGATACAAATTTTTTACCCAAATATCTCCACTTGTGATTTCTCTGTATGAGAATTAAATATATGCGTAATGATAGAGTAACCTGTATGAGAATTAAATATATGACTAATGATAGTGCAATCTATTGATAATAGAAAAATGGACTGTTGAATTGAAGACATGATTACATGACGGGATTCTTCATATACGGTGAAAATTGAATGTGTATTCTATTGGTGGATTTAATCATTGTCGTTATTATTTTGAAGATTTTATTGCCTTTGGTT
>JBAGKO010189531.1:0-15222 GCA_037177275.1 Acacia concinna
TAGAAAGTAAATAAAAGAAGTGATTTAAATAAATATTCTTGAAATATAAGGAGATAATAATACTAGATTTCTCCGATCTTGAAGAAAACCGTAATTTTTACTGTTTAATCATTCTTTCTTTAATTAGTTAGTTAGTTAGTTAAATCTTTAAAACACATTTGCTTAACCTAATTGATAATTTAATTAATATAATTAACGCTTATTTTGTCCTAGTCCTCGTGGGAACGATCTTTTTATATTACTTGCGACCCATGCGCTTGTGGTTAAGTTAGATGGCTAACATTGTTTCACATCTTGATGATGCCATTCATCTTCCACGAAATCCATCACGGGTGTAATATCCCAAATTTTGAGGAATTAATTATTGTATAATGAAGGGAATATTTAGAGAAATTTTTAAGTTTAATGCCTAAAAGTAAATCATTGGTCAAGATCCTGATTTTAGTCAATATGTTCTCTAAAGAAATTAATTATCTAAATATTAGTCAAGGGCCTATAAATGACTGAGAAATCATTATATAATCTTGTTTTGGGATTTAAAAAATCATGGAAAGGTTTGATTTTCTGAAAAGTAGCTCAAACAATTTAAAAGCTATTTTAGGAATTAAAGGCCAAATTTTTTGAAATAATTCAAGAAAAATAGTTAGAGGTTATCGTTTGGCCTAATATTTTTAGAAAAATTTTCTTACGGATAAAATGAGCTAAATAAGGAAGAAATCTTTTATAATGTGATAAGAAAAATTTTCAAATATTATATAGTCTTTCAACATTGAAGAAAAAAAGATTATTTTATCTTACAGTCCATTTATATTGAGCCCATAGAGAATCTTCTACCCTACAGATCAATGTCCAACTATTTATGATTTTGTTATAGATTAAACTATAGTCTGAAACAATATATATTAATCTTAAAAAGACGGAAGATTCATCTGAGGAGCTCAATAAATAGATTGTAAAACTAAAATGATGGCGATGGATCTTACAAAATAGAATATATAAAGCCCAGTTTTGTCTAAAATATAATTATTAGTTTGATTAATTAAACTATGACACACACACATATATATGGTATCAATATCACGTACAGTACTTTGATAATTATTAACATGTTTTTATTTGTTGAGCAGGTATATATTGGGTACGATCATCATAGTATCAACAAACTGGCGTAGCACTCGATTTGGATGATGCCACTCTACAATATTAAAGCATATAAGAGGTACAGAAGCAAGCCACATTTCTGATCCATATCTGCAATACTCTGGAATCAACTGTTGAATCTCAACAGACTCGTATGGCTACCAAATGATCTCCTCATCGACTATTCTGCAAAGAAACCTCTGTAGCGTGGGTTGCGGTGATGACTGAATGGGTGCCTTCTCTCCTATAAATAGATAGGAGTTAGGTGAAAGGAGGGAAAATTTTTGGATATCAATCTGGATCTATCAAAATTTAAGTATACTAATAAAATCTATTCATTAGAGCTTCATCAAAATTCCTAAATTAATTCTGCACCATTGGATTTAATCTTTTTCTTATCTGCAAGAATTAAATAAGATTGTGATATATCATATAATTGGAAATATTAATCTATCTAAAATAAGAAATATAAAATCTTATCAATTTAAGCGCAAATAATATCTAATTAATTCATATTTATATTATCTTTTAGAATTACCTAATTATCTAAATATTCCTTAATAAATCCAAATTAGCCTAAAACAATCCCCAAATTAATTAAATAAGGTAGGATAAAATATATAAAAATACTGATTTATCAAGCACTAACGTCTATAATGTCACTCAAATTGCTATGTGAAAAATATGTAGGGAACTAAAATTGAACGTTTTGACACTCAGAGGCCATTGATGGAACATTATATATATGAGGGAGCTCTAAGAAGTGCTAATGAGTTAGCCAAAGTATGTGCCAATCATTTTTATTAAACCTTATTGATTTTCATTTCTTCGTTTTCTTTACTCAAATTTAGTGATTAAATTAGGTTTTATTCTAAAAAAAATTCCAATTTATATTTCTTTCATTTCAAAGCTTCTAGGTGCATTACAAGGTTTTTGGTTCATATGCTACTAGCAAATGTTTTGTAGTATTTTTAAATTGGAATGCAACTAAACTTTTGGGTTGCACAACAAAGCAGCTGAAAATGATGTAGTAGGTAAACTAACAATTATAGCACATTTTATTGTTGAATACAGTGAAATTAATGACACAATTATATCTTCTCTTCTTCGACTAGGAAGGGACACCAAACTCTCTCTCTCTCTTTTGGAGGAGTTAAGTAGTTGCATAGGGAAAAAAGTGATTACCATATTCACATCAAGGAGCACAACATACAACACGTAGTCAGTAGCATGATAATTATGGAATTCTTGGATAATCCCTAGCTTATAAACCAATTTACTTATCACAATTCTAATACATAGGTGCTCATTTAACGATATTTATACACATAACTTTGACAGATTCCTTCCCCTAGTCCATTGTAAACATAATTTACTTTGTCCACCTGTTTGAGCGTGAAGATGTCAGGACCAGCGCAACATGCCCTGCAACATTTTGCTTAACCGAACACATAATATATTAAAAAGGAAAAATGAATAAAAGTGTTGAATTGGTTTTTTTTTTTTATGGTCAGTTTCACTTAAGCAATATGCATAGCCAATAACTTAATATGTGGAAGAACAAATTCCATAAGGCCACATATTTTGAGAAATTAGGTTTTCCAATCTCTACAGAAGTATTCAATTTTGTTCCTCTAAAGGGCATTGCCAATTACAATGCTTAAAATGAAGAATTGATTGGTACCCCCCATTTGAAACTCATTTTTTAGGAACCAGCCATTTATGGGCCCTCCAAGGGTTGATATAGGATACATTGAAAAAAATTGCAAAAGCTGAAAAGAGATTTAGGCCAGCCAATAAGTCATAATTTTACATAATTAATTGTGTCATTTTTAGGCTAATTATATGGCATTTTGCATGGTTAAATGAAATTTTTGAGCATTAATTGTGATTAAATGTGTATTAAAGATATTTTGGTTATTTAGGTTAAAAAGTTTATACAAATATCATTTTTAATATTTTATGATAAGAGCTTTATTGAAAATATTTTTAGGGAATTTTTTCAAGAATTTAAAGGTGGTAAAAATGGGAAAAAAAAGAGTAAAAAAGAACCTAAGTGTAAATAAGGAAAAGTTACTCAAAGAAGGTAAAAGCAGCTAAAGTGAAATTATTTAAGAGAGGTTTGGGTTAGAAATAGAAGAAGGCGGGCTCCAAAGTTGTAATTTTCCTAAAAGCTTTTGAATTGTAACAAATTCGCCTCATTTTCGAGATTGCAAGGTGCTAACTTCGGAGGAGTATAACTTAAGTTGTGTCCAAATTGGGTTATTGCGGTTGTGTTGGAAAGCTTGCAATGATGAAAATAGATCTGGTTAGTATTTTGCACCATATGAGGCCCATTCAAGTCAGAATTTGGCTCGAAAGTTGGCTAGAAAACCAGCTTGAAGCTCTACTGTGTTTTCACTTTTGTTTCAAATTCTGATAATTTTCCAGCCAATATGAGTAGATAAATTCTCCCTTCATGGTGGAAGCTAAGGTCTAAGCATGGGAAAGAAATTGTAGGTTGATTTCCACTTGTAATTGGAGCAATAAGCACGAATTTTTGTCTAAAATTCTGTTTCTCTTGTATGTGAGCTCCAACAGCCTTGTATTTCATTTTTTCTTTCTTTGAACTTGTGTAATTCATTGAGGATGGTAGTGGCATGTGTTCTTCAATGTAACTTAGATTATTGTGTTATGATGCTCAATTTTCTAGTTTTTCAAACTAATCATAGAACACTTGAGTTAACTTGAATATTTTATGAAGAAGATACATTTGATAGAATGTATAACTTGAGTTTATGTATTTTACTCGAGTTAAGTACCATAATATTAAGAAATATAAAACTTGTAGAATTTTTAGTAATAAATGGGTATTAATAAAATGTTGTGTTGTTTACAAAAACACTCTTCATACAATAAATGTGTTATTCTTAATGAAAAATTATTTTAAGTAATCGTTAGTTATTTAACTTATGACAGTTCATGAATCAATATATGGGTTTCATAAATTTAACTTATGGTTATGACTTTAATTAAATATGTGTGAACATCACTTCATAGTTTATAAATATTCTCATTATCACTTCATTTAATTTGGTGGTAACGCATATAACACAACAACATAATTAAACTCGTTATCTTTATTTTTAGTGCACATAGAGATAAGTCAAATGATCACTCTATAGAAGTAATTGTTATCTTAACTAGAGTTTTTGGAGTGCAATGTATATTAAGGATCATTATTGTACCATGCCGGAAATTTGTGGTCAATTCAACTTGCATACTTAGGAACAAGTAGGGGCGAATTATACCTAATAGAATATGTTATCCACACTTTAAAAACATTGAGGACAACTTTCTGCGTATTTTCTCCTTGTACGCTTCAAAGGATTAGTCCCACCAATAGCCTCACTTTCCAACTCGCCTAACAAAGGAGTGAATTTGTTACCGGAGAAAAGAGAGAATAGACACACAAAAAAAAAAAAAAATGCGAAGGCAGTGGAGATGGATTTGGGGAGAATCAATGGGTAGGATATAAAGAAGAGGAGGTGATAGAGAATCTAGATATAGGCTTATTAGTGATGTGGGAACCAGTTTTCCTGCTCATTCTTTGGATGGGTAGGGAGAGCTCCTTCTATATGGACTATCCAAGATATATTCCAATCTCTTGCATATAATCATGAATCTAAGTACAGTGATGACAAGACTATACAGCAAACTTTACCAGGCACCATAACTATCCAAATAGTCCAAACTAGATTTACTTGTAGTCTAGTCTAGCATTAATAAAGTTGCTTTAATAAAGTTGCTTTACTAAAGTAATTTTAATCAGTGATACTTGTTCTGCTTTATGTCATGCTTTTACTTTATAGCCATATAAAAGACAGGTAGCTTCTCGTTAAAATGCTCGGCTCTTTTTAATCATGCTTTCATCCACTTGTTTTGATGTATTGGTGGTATGGCCATCTCCATGCAATAAGGTCCAGCTACTTTTAAACTATGTCTTTTACTCACTTACTTTTTTTTTTCTAATGAATACAAGAGTAAATTAGCACTAACTAATTAAGACTACAATCTCATACCACAACGCATCAGCAACACACTGACAGGTTCCCTAAAAGGCACTAAACCTGTTGCAATTCCTAACGCCTTCTTTATTAGAATAATAACTAAAACTGAATAGATAATGACTAAAACAAAATAGCTAAAATTCAATAGAGAATGACTAAAACTGATCAATTTTCTGTCCCTCATTTATCATTTACCAAATTTGAGTAATCTTTCGGAGTTTCTAATATTTATAAAGTATTTATTTATATTTTTCCCTATTTATATAGTTATGGATCCAATAGACTCTGTTATTATATCTTGTTACCATTTGTAAATATATTCTTGAATATGTGAGAGAATGGAATATCTTTTCTCTTGTTTTATAATCATTTACTCTTCATCACACCGATTTGATATTTAAAATCTTCTGATTCATTTTCATTAAGTATTTTTTTGTTGTGTCTTATATGCACAATTATAAGGATGACTTTCAAAGTACCGTTTCTTCATTTTATATGGTTCTTGAGAGCATAGAGGAAAGTAAATAACTACATTGATTTAGAGTCACTCATGTCTTATGATGGTTGAGGCTTGAAGTGAGTTGAGTCTGGTCTTGATATATAAGAAAATTAATATTTTAGAAGATGAGGATGAGTACCAGTTGTCAAGAACATCTATTTCTTGCATTATGAGTGCTCTTGAAATGAAAAGTTATTGTATGGGAAAATTAGGATGAAGGACGTATGAAATAGAAAATATATTTATAAAGAAGGACCATAAAAATTATAATTATTTAGAATGATCAAATAGAAAAATAAAAATACTAAAATGCCCCTAACAAAATCATTTTTAAATTTAAACACAGAATTTTAAATTTCACTAATTTAAACATCATTTTTCTCAATTATAATTTTTTTAAATAAAAAATTAATTAAGAATTGAATTATATAATTTCAATAAAACAAAATTTCTTAAGTTATCATATATGTTAAACTAATGAAGTTTGGATGATTTATTTTTGTTTTAGAAGAAATTTTTGTGGGTTAAAAAACCATTTAATGTTAATAAAATTTTACAAAAAAGAAGTAATCTATTATATCATGAAAAATAAAAAATGATTTTATTTTTTATTTTTATGTTTAACTGATATCAACATTGATAATATAAATTAAATAAATTAATGATATAAATTGGTGGAAAAAAGAGTTTAACCGTTGTTAATTAAATAATATATTGAAAATTAAAAAAAAGATCAGATCATGATGGGAGGCCTTAGTTTTAAGTTAAGTTAATTTTTTAATTAAGAATACAAAATATAAGATAGGAGGTTTGGTTAAGGGCAATTTAGTGAATTTAAATTGTTATTATGATGTTTAATCCTTCTAACTAATTACAATTTTTATGGTCATTTACAATAAATATAATTTTTTAGGTCTTTTATTTTAAATTTTCCTTATTTTATTTTAATGTATTTATATTGTCTACTATGGTTTTTATGGAAAAATTGCATTAAAATTCTTTTAGGATTTGTAAAACATAAATTGGCGATCTGAATTAGCTTAATCGTATATTGTTCCCGAAGCACCAAAGTGGAATTTCAAATATTGTTAATTTACTTATATGCCTTATTTTGCCTCTCTCCCTTCTTGTTCATCTCCAAGTCTGCTCGTGAAAGAACCTAGGCTCACTAAAAGTTGTCGTCGCTGCATCAACCACCACGTACGCCCACATCTAGACCCTCCATCGCCTCTTTAATTTTCCTCGCTATATTGATGCTCCCTAAATCCATCTTGACTGCCTTCGCTTTTATGTATATTTTCTTTGTCCAAGTGTCTTGAAGCCTTTTCAGGTTTTATTATATATCTCTTATAAATTGATAACATTATAGAACATTTTCTTCTTTTTTTAACCATTTTTTAAATTCAAATAGTGCATGGAAAGAAGTTCATATAAGAAAATGTGCATATAAAAGTATTTAGCAAGAATTGAAGAAATTCTTGTGCATATACATTCCCTTTATCATCATCTCCTGTACTTGCTTCATCCCTGAATAAATTTGGAACCTGTTCGGGAACATGTAAGATTGTAATGTAATAGTCACTGATATATATATATATATATATATATATATAATGAGAGAGTGAGAGAGAGAGAGAGAGAGAGAGAGAGAGAGAGAGAAGGAAGATGATGATAGACCTGAGAGAGCCAGTGGAGAGAGAAAGAGGAATGTAAGAAATGAATGGAACTCGAAGGAAAGAGGGTGCCATAGAAAGTGCCAGGCGTTGCATTTATCAAACATGTTAAATGTATTTGTGTGAATTAATATTAAATGGTCAGGTTTAATACTTTAATCTCAACTTGTTGCCCACATTATCCTACCTTCCGTCAATGGATGCAAGTTACTTGACAAGCAATATTTTCATGCTAAAATAGTAAGCGCTAGGTTAATCTTGGGAGCTGTTAGCTAGATATAACTTAGATCTCTTCGCCCGTGACCTGTTCTTTTATTGAGCCAAATATTTGACGGTCAAATTATTATTAACATATCTAATAACTAATAATATTGTATATTGATTATTATTTTCGGAAAAATTAATTCAAGTCTTGTTATTTCTTAATACGTGTGGTATTTTCGCTGGCTACCAGACATGCATGAATGCTTTATCTACAAGAAGAAGTAAACTTTATTTGTTGTTGTATTCATTTTTCTTTTGTAATATTCTTCATGCATTCAGCCAAGCAAAATATATGTTTCTAGGCGTATACCTTTCTAATCTTCTTTCTCTTGTTCCCTTGCTTCTCATAGCTAATGTGTTGTGTAGCTGCTACATTGTCTCCTTCCTCGATCTGTTCAATTCCCAAATTATGTGTCACCTAAGATTTGCAGAATGATCTGGTTAGGGAGTGAATTGGACAAACATGAGTATATTAATTAATGTGACACATATAAGTGTTAATATGGTTACATGTACACTTCTGTGTTTGAATTCGAAAAAGTAAATTGGGCTATAAGAAACAAACATAAATCATGGTCTTTGATCCTATATCTGATCAAAACTTTTTTCCCGTGCAACCACTCATCAGTGCCTCTAAGAAAGAGTATGGTCTGCCTTCCTAGCCAAAGCATATGAGCAATAATTGGAGTGTAAGTTACAATTTACTCAGCAATATGGTGTGCTTTATTTCAAAATCTACTTCCTCTAGTTTCTTTTTCAGCTACTCAGCTGAGAAGCCTAAAAGTTTTGTTGCATGTCTATTGAAAAACAGCACATAACATTTTCCCGGAACATCAAATACCCTCTAATGCACCTTGAATCTGTGGCAAAAGTCTCTCATTTATCACTTGTCATTTGAAGACATGTTAATTTTATGGTAAAATACTACGCAATTTAAATACAAGTATTGTCACCTAATTCCCAAAACTAACATTGCTCATTTGTCAAGTAGCATCCTAGCCACTAGAATTTCATGACTGAACAAAACTCTTGTTGCTTCCAAGGCATTAATAATGTGTCCATACGCAGTCAAGGTGAGTACATTGTTATGTTCTATGAACTCATACATAAGTCTTTTAAAGTTGTATTAATTTATTACCTTTATTTTTTTCAACTCTGCAAACGTGAGAACAATTGCATTTTACTGGGACAAAGTTGAATGTATCTATTGATATTTCCAAATCAGATTCCTAAAAAGACGTCGGTATATTTCCATTATCAAGCACCTTGAAGTTTTGAAACTGATAGACCTTGCCCTCTTGGATCCTTCTTGTAATGTTCCCTCAATTGTTTTGAAGTGACGAACCCTTTGATTGAGGTTCATACAAAATTAATGCAATGTAAGTGACATTGTAGAAGTTAGTATTAAATAGTAGGACTTCACGCTTGCCAAACATATTCATCCACGAGAATCATGTCAACTTTCTAGGCACCATATGGCGAGGTGCTTTGCAACCAACTTTCAAAGAACCGATAACCCAGATGCCTTTGTTGTCATTGATTTGGTAGAACACATAGCTGAATGCTTGTCACTTTTGGAGAATAAAGTAGTTGTTTTAAGGTGGATACCAAATTTGGTATGCCATATATGTTAGGGGCTCATTGTTTTAGACCCACATACGGAAATGTGAAAGGGTAAACTGTGCGTTGTGAAGTTTATATCCATATAATCCACATTTAATTTAATTTATATTTTCAAGTTGGTTTGACACATTAAAATAATATCCCCCCACTCTTATTTTTTTAATCCTGCCGCTCCTTTTATTTTTGGAAAGATTGCGTATTTCTTTCACTTTGATATTTCGTTCACTCCTGTTGTGTATTGTTTTCAATGCACTAATGTGAACCGTTTTTAACGCATTCACTCATTATGGCGAATTCAATACTGCACAGTACCTTTCTTTCTTTTTTTTTTTTGGTGGTCTTGTTATGCCATTTAAGTCGCAGACAATTTAGCCATTATCAGCAGTTGTAGCATAATTTTCTTACACCGTCAATTTAAATTAGCGGCTGCGATGATCTCTGTTAGAGGTAGCAACAAATAAACACCAAGGTGCACTGTTAACCAAACTGACTGAAATCTCTGTTAATACTAGCTTTCTATAGATAAAAGGTAGATAGAAAGATTTTAAATTTCAAGATACTTTGTGAATCTTTAATTCTTTATTTAATAACTAGTTAGGTGATCAAAAGATATTCTACATAATCATATATTACGGTGAATTAAGTTTAATAAAAATGATATTTTAAATTTGTTATCATATATTTGTACTTACTTAAGATATAATTAAGAGGAAGGAAAATAATAATAATAAATATCTTGGATTTACTAAATCTGGTTATATATATATATATATATATATATTCTTTTTGGGTTATCACATTCTTCCCTCCTTAAAGATATTCGGTCCCCGAATTTCTAACACACTTGTAGTTTCTCTGTAACCCTTATTTGGTTTCCATAGCTATTTTGCAAATTCATTTTATCACGCTATTAATACTAACTATATATCCTTATTCCTGTATCCTTTGACATACTAAGAATGTGGCCTAGAATTTCTCTTTACGAGGTTTTCAGTGTTTTTTTTTTTGGTTGAAAAGAAAGGTACATATTATTAATTTCAAAAGAAAATGATTAAGACGTGCACATGTGACCTTAAGGGTTGAAGCAGAAAGCAATTTAAGTTGGGGACATAAGAGCGATCATTTACAGCTATTACACAACAGGTATTCACATAGCCTCTGGATGTAAGGAAAAACATAACAATATTTGGTTCGGAAAGAGCTATTTCTAAGGCATTGGACTTTTCAATTAATCTAATTGAATATTGCATGGTGGAAACTTGGGAGAATTAGACAATTGCTTCTAGGATGTGGGAAAATATATATAAGACAAGAACTTTGAGTCTTTGTGATGAATGAGCTAGTCGTATCACTTTTATCAAAGAACTTCTAAGCTAAACTCTATAATATAGTAGTTAATCTAAGTCATTTTTATAAGGAGCCAAAATTCGAGTTAAATTCCTTAAAACAGTCTTATTTTGACCATTAACTTAGCAAATTAATCATTGACAAAAATACATGTGACTTCATGATTGGAAAATTGCTTTAATCTAATTCTAAACTAAAGAATGAATTTGATTAAACACTAAAAACAACAACTACTTAGCAAAACAGAAATGATGATGATTAGTTCCCTAGAGATTTTTGGATCTTCCATGCTCTTTCAATAATTAGAGTACTTAGTTACTTGAATTCCTTAGGCAAATAAACTAACAACTAGTTAGTTTAAATACCACAAGTCATACAACTAGCATGAAATGTGGTTCTCCTCTTAGAATTAATTGAAACCGATAGCATCATCAATTTATTATTCAATTCATTGACACTCACTAGCATCAAGATAGGTTCAGAGCTTGAACATCTATTGTCTAATCAACTAGATTGAGCCTTGGATCTTCAAGCAAGCTGAATTCACACACACACACACACATATATATGCGCCATTCATCAATTAATTCATAATGCAATAGAATTGAAATTAATCCAACCGATCTACAAGTTTCAAAATCTCTGAATTCACTTGGATTACAACAGCCAGTGCCCACCATATTCAGAATGCACAACTCATGACATTTAATTCCAATGATCATCGGTATTTAAAGATAGGAAAACAGAGCAAGTAACATACATACTCACTGAAATGAACTAGAGCTCAGATCCATCACAATCTCTAGGAAACTATTGGAACTAGCCACACATGGGATTGAGAGACACGAAAGTTTTCATCGCCATGAATCCAAGCTAAAGCTTCAAAATTCAGTTCAACAACAAACTAGAATTGCTCAATCAACAAGTTGGATTGCTGAAATGAAATTAGATGACCTAGCCAAAATGAAAACAGAAAGAAAGATGAAGAAGGACGTTGTTGCAAATGTGGATGTCATGATCATTGAGAGTGAAGGATGGTGTGCGATGGTGATGAAGGTGAAGGCCAAGAGCGAAGATCATGAATGGATGATGATAAAAACCCTTGTGCATGTGATCTCTGCTTCTGTTTCTAATTGCCAAATCGTGTCAGATCCGGATCTTGGAGCACCCATGGACCTAGGACTTCAGCTTCCACTCTTTACAATTTGGTTCCTCTCTTGTCCTTTTTGTCTTCATTTCCTCCCAATTTTCCTACAAGAAAATGTAACAAACTTAATACCATATATTATAAAATAAAATACTAGGAAGGAAGGACAATTATGACCCTTTTAAGTCAAAATTCATGTTATCTAAATTAATTCCACATAATTCCAATTTATTCATTTAAATGCACTTTAAACACAATTTAATTCATAAAAGCTCTAAAAAATGTATGGAATTATATAGTAAAAATAGAATGGAGAGACAAATGTGGATTGAGAGACACGAAAGTCTTCATTGCCATGAATCCCAGCTAAAGCTTCCAAATTCGGTTCAACAACAAATTAGAATTGCTCAATCAACAAGTTGGATTGCTGAAATGAAATCATATGACCTAGCCGAAATGAAAACAGAAAGAAAGATGAAGAAGGACGTCATTGCAAATGTGAATGTGGTGATGGTGGATGTCATGATCATCGAGAGTAAAGGATGGTGTGCGATGGTGGCTGAGAGTGAAGATCGTGAATGGATGATGATAAAAACCCCTGTGAATGCGATCTCTGCTTTTGTTTCTAATTGCCAAACCGGGTCAGATCCATATCTTGGAGCACCCATGGACCTAAGACTTCAGCTTCCACTCTTTGCAATTTGGTCCTTCTCTTGTCCTTTTTGTCTTCATTTCCTCCCAATTTTCCTACAAGAAAATGCAACAAACGTAATACCATATATTATAAAATAAAATACTAGGAAGGAATGACAATTATGCCCCTTTTAAGCCAAAATTCATGTTATCCAAATTAATTCCACACAATTCCAATTTATTCTTTTAAATGCACTTTAAACACAATTTAATTCAAAAAAGGTCTCCAAAATGCATGGACTTACATAATAAAAATATGAATTATCAATTTGCTGTAAGGGCTAACCAATATGCTATTACTCTAATTCTTTCATGAATGCACAAATAGGTTCAACCATATATTTCAAGCCTAACTTGCACTTCCCCTTTATATGACTACATTCCTTTCATTTATATGGCTACCAACTCTATGAATATCGAATCTTGAAATCCAAGTCTCAATTTTAGTAAATGAATTTTTTTAATCAATTTCTTTTCTTTTCATCTATTAACTTTTGATAAGCTAGGGGTTAAGACTTTTGGTTCTTCTACATTAAGTTAGTTTATTGGTACCCTGCACAAGCGTTTTGCATTCCTATTAATACTATACCATAGTTGTTGCTATTGGAACATTCAATGAAGGGTAAGTATTTATCCTTAACTCCCACCAAAGTCAGAGACATACAAATCTGCATTTACTTGAAATGTACACTTCAATTTTTCTTAGGTGAGGGTAAAAGAATAGTGATTGGACCCTATGATTTCTCATATTCTCTTAGGAAGGTTTCTAGCTGTTAGGTAAACATCTTATTCATAAGTTCAAGACTCTTACATTATCACAACACAGGGGAAGATTTTATTTGTATCAATGTATTAGTTTAGCATGAAAAGTTATATTGTAGGTAGTGACAAAGGGTATAGACTTAAGAATCACTTGAATAGAGTTCTTAACATTATATTTAAAGATTTAAGGTCACAGCTTAGGATTCTTAATTCATAGTGATAGCAACAAGTTCATTTTTTTTTTCTTTGGCCAAAATTTCCTTGTTACCAAGGATTCAAGTAAAAAATTAATCAAGACGTTGTTCCTTATTTCCTTTCGTAGAATAAGCCCCACTATCATGTGACATTCTATTAATTGTAGTCGAAAGTATGGCTTTAGTAATTAATTTTGTTTAATGAGTTTTTATTTTATTTTATTTATCTTGAAAGCATTCAATCTGTGTGGCCAATGACCTAGACTACAACCATAAGTTTGTCAAACAACTATAAAGGATTATAAAATTAGTTTCAAGAAACACATAATATTAATTCAATTATTTCTCGTATTGCCCTTCATTTTCTTAGCCACCTATTTCTCATAATAATTCTACCACATCCTTTTAGTAGTTATATATTCTAATTCCCTAACATTCATTTCATTCTGGTACGATTAATGGTTTTTGTTGGAGTTATAATATAATTGCGGGTGTATCAAATGGAACAAGTTCCACATTATTTGGAAATAAGAGAGTCTGAGTGTATGAAAATAACATGCAAGCTTGGACAAGTAAATGGACTAAAAAGAGGAGTAGACTCGTGTGCATTGGGCCACATTGAAATCCAACAATTTTTCCTACGAGCGAGTTAAATGTGAATTAGGCACATGCACATCATATAAGAATTTTATTTTGGAAAAATGTAGAAATACTTTTTATTAAAAGTAGTGACTTTTCAAACTTCAATTTCCGAGTCTAGACGTTGATGAAGGATTAATTTTGTGGATTAGAATTATTGCTTAGATATTGATAACTCCTTAAGTTTTAGATGAATTTAGGATATATTTTAATATATTTAAGGAGTTATCTGTAATTAATTAAAGGGATTTAGATAGAATTTTGTTAAGATATCAATATTAAGCATGATTTAAGGGATTTGACTCTAAATATAAAGATTAGGATAACAATCACGATATTTTAATGATAAAAATAATCTGGGTAATAATAATAAAATCATATAAGGAAAATCAATCACTTTAAAAGCTGATTTGTTATTATTATTATTCTAATCTATCAGGATTTATTATTATTATTATTATTATTATTATTATTATTATTATTATTATTATTATTATTATTATTATTAGTTATGATTATTGTTATTATTGTTAGGAATTGTTTTATTATCAGCATTCGGTGATCACGGCAATCAAAATCATATCTTGTAATCCTACGGGATTGGATAAAAGAATTGGCAATAAAACAAAAGGGAGAAGCAGTAGCATTTAGAAGGAAGTGCAGTATCTATCTATATATATTGCTGCGACGGGAAAAAAAAAAGATCGCAAGATAAAAACGTGAAAGAAAAGTCAGAGACGCTGAGGCAATGGATAACAACAAAATCTAAAAAAAATAAATAGAGATATACGCGTACGGGAACGGAGATAATATCACTGCAGCAATATATAAATACACACCTTCGACAATTGCGGGGAGAGAATCAAGAACGCATACGGAGAAAAAAAAAAAGAATCAGAGCGCGACACAGAGAAAAGAATCAGCGAGAAAGAGAGAGAGAGAGAAGCTGCAAGAGCAAAGGGATTTCTTCTTCTTCTTCGAGCGCGAGAGCAATTGCAGAGGAGGGAGATTTAAATTAGAGAAAATCTTGATCTTATTCTTTGGTTGTACTCTCTTATCATTAGTTATTCTTGGTTCATTGTCATGGGTTCTGAATTTGAATTTATTATTTTTGATTTGATCATGAACATGAGTAGCTAAACTTCTCGTTCTAGGATTATTTGAACCCTTATATGGATTGAATATTTTATTT
>JBAGKO010189629.1:0-30019 GCA_037177275.1 Acacia concinna
AAATGTAATCCGGACCTTATATGTAAGAGGAAAAGGTCTTTGGTCTAATAGTGATAGCATACATTAATGCCTTTGCACTGTGTTATGTTTAGGAATTTCAAAGGAGTATCCCAGTATCACCAGAAATGGAGGAAAGCACCTACCTTGTCTGGAAGTAACTGGTAGCTAGAACTTCTAACCTTAACTTATAATTGCTTTGCTTGTTTGCTATATGTTATTGCTTGTTTTATTGTGTTGTGGTTAAGCTAGCATGTATAAGATGTACGACTCCTTGTTTATATGTATTGGCTATATAATAGAGGTAGAGTCATGTGCATGTTCCTTATACATGGTGAGTGCTGAGAGAGGGCACTAGATGAGTAGTATGAGCATTGCATATTGCATGACTTGCATTGCATTATATTATTACTGGTTATAGTTATGCTACTGAGGTTTCTCAAGAAACCTTACCTTCTCCACAGTGCAGGTGAAGGAACATTGGGAAGCAAGGAAAAGAAAAAGATTGAGCATATTTAAATTGTTCCTTGTAATGCATCTGGATGATTGTATATATGTATTATGGATATATTGAACACTGGGATGTATGCTACTATTAATGAGGTGATGTTATGATGGTTATCTTGAATGGAAATGTTGTCTATGGCACGTATGTTGAGAGGAAAGGGAAATTAGCATGGCATTGTGATTATGGTATCTTGACACTTGGTTTTTGGCTAATTGAGAGTAAGAATTAGGTCAGCTATATTTTAAGCAAATAATTGAGTCTGATCATGAGCCTTTGCATGCTAATAGAGAATATTTTTAGTTGCAAATGAAGTGGTAGATCATGTCATTTGGAGTTTTGTAGAGAAAGTTATGCCTTCTTAAAGTTGGGCCAAAAATCATGGAAAATAGAAAAATGACTAAATGAATAGTACCAAAATGACTATATGAACAGTGCATTTTTTAGGGCCTGCGCACATTTATTGTTATACAATCATTGAATGAGATTATTTTTCCCTTAAAAATTGTAAATTGCTTGTGTTTGGGTAAATAGGGTGTGAAAACAGATGCCTCTATCATATTCCAAATCAAAAACACACATGCAATTTTGACCAAGAGTCAAAACAAGTTCTAGAGCATGCAAAACTAAACCTAAACTTAAACCTAAATCTAAAACTAAGGGAAGACCAATTACCTAGGAACCAATTTAATGGCTCCCAGGCAACAGTGCCATTGATCAGACCGAGATTGTCGCTTAAATTGGTCTATCATAATACTTGCACCAATAATGTAGTATAGGGCAACCAGTCATTCTTCTCAAGGAGCTCTATTCCTAAGCAATTAATTGGTTAATTAGAGGGTTTTTGGGATGCACTAAACTAAACTAAACTAATAATTAAATCTTTTTGGGTTTTTTTAGGGTTTTGAAAAATAGTTTTGGTGATTTAAAGTTATTATTATGGTCTAATCTCTCAGTAATGTTCACCTAGCTATCCTCACTTTCTCAAAAGATATTGGGAGTTCTAATTCTCTAAGTTCAATTTTAAAAACCCTAAGCAATCGCTTAGATCCAATGGTTTAATTAATGAAAACCTTCCTAGGATTCTAGGTTAATTAATTGTTAATTAAATCGTTGTTTACACTTCTTAGAGTGAACTTAAGGATGAATGAATGAATGAATCCTCAAATTGTCAGTTAACAATCTAAGGATTATGTGTGAGAAGAAATAAATCACAATTATGGCAATTAATCTCACACATAAAAGTCTTAAACTCATATAAACCAATAAATCAAACATCATCCATATGCATAGAAATTCAGATATCATAATTACAATCATAATCTAGAATTCAGATCTAGCAAAACTTCCTAAATCTAGGGAATTTTCACAAGACAAAGAAGAAAAAGATCTAAATTAAGTCTACTCCCCTAGTTATCCATCGAGCTCAAGCCTTGCTTCCCATCACCGAGAGGCTAAGGTGTTTAGCCTCTCATATCTTCGAATCTCCCGCAAACACGTTCAATCTTTGAATCCATGAGATACTGTTGAGGGCTTGGTGATGATTATGAATAGATTAGGGTTATGGTGGTTGGATGTGGTGGATTGGAGGTTAAGGTTATGGGTTTGGGTTAGGAATTGAGGGAAATTGGGGAATTAGGGTTTTAAGATTCCTTACTCTAAGATCTCACGAGTAATCACCGTCCTTAATCGCAATATAATCTCTCCTATTATAGGCTAATTAAGAGACCTAATCCAAAATGCAACATCTCATATTACACTCTCAGGTCGCGACCTCAGTAAGTCCAAGTCGTGACCTCGCTTCGTAAAAAATCCTTCCAAGCTTGACTTTGCTCCAAAACGCACAGCTTCATTAAACTTCTTAGGTCGCGACCTCACAGGTCTAAGTCGCGACCTCAGGTGGCAAATCACTATTCTCCATGCACTTGGGCCTTCAAGCTCCGGTGTCTCCATCCTTGATCCATCTTGGGCTCCAATTTCTCCTTTGCTTGCTTAAAAATATCATCACAAAGAAAGCTTTGCCAAGGAAAGTGAAGTATTAAATAAAAGAGATAAAATAATTCTATTTTTAGCCCTAAATTAGCAAAATGCAAAGTATGAAACATGTAATCCCTAAACTATAAATGCCATGCAAATTGATGGTAAATGTGTGCAATTTAGATAGAAAATTTTCTAGAAAACCATATAAATATTGTATTTTATTGATACCGTAGTGTCTACATCTAAGGAGGGAGTAGATACCCTAAAGAAGATATGTAATGAAGATGCACAGATTCTGGAGGTTCTCTCTAAATTGGGTATAATGTGGAAGTTGAGGAAGACCTTAACTTTAGTCTCTGTTGTTGTAATATGATTATTTACACACTACTTGGTCGATGTACTTAGGACTAAGACAAAATCGATTTGCCTTGTTGCGCTAGTTGCAGGAACATGCTTAAAACTCACCACACTATTTGAAATCCCCTGGCTCCACTAACAAAACAATTTATGTTTGTTATATAACTGATGTTAAATATGTTGGGATATTGTGTTTTTATGTTTCATGTTATATTGACGATCTATGTTTTATGACACTTATACATATAACTTGTTTTGATATGTGATGTTTTTGCTTACTTGTAGTTTTCATAATTTAACATGATTTCATGTGATCTTGTCCATCATGGAGGATGCATACGTAATGGCAAAATCGAGTAAAGATAAAAAGTCTCTAGTAATTTCCCTTTTACATGAAGAGATGGAACAATACGAGAAACTCAGTCTAATGATGGGTGAATATATCAAGCCTTATTTAAACAAATAGGTGCAAGACGGGTAGTAGAGGTTTTGCAAGGACATGATGTAGTATGTCATAAAAAATTTTGAGTGGAAGAACATGTCTTCCATCACTTATGCTCTAAACTGGTTGAACATAGGTTACGATGACTAAATATATTGGAGTTGAAAGAAATGGTTGCATTTTCATGTATACAATTGGGCATGCACAAGGAAATAGGATAATATAAGAAAGGTTTCAATATTCAAGAGAAATTGTGAGTAAGGATTTTCACTACGTTTTAGAGGATTGTATGAATCTCTTCAGATACAACGCCTGAACGAACATGTTAAAAGACTTGAAGCTAAACGACTAATTTCATTAATATGTTCATTAACTTCAAAAAGGCCGGTCTTCGTTCTTTGTTTTTGTTGGATGAATTAGTTGTTTGTAGATCTCCCAAAAAGATTTGGAACAATGCAGCGTAAGCAAGTTAATTCTCACTTATTTATTGACTTCCGTATTGTTTGTGTAAGAAGAAAAGAGTGAAAGCCAGAGAAAAGAAATAAATAAATATCCCACAAACATAAAAAATTTTAAAATATGACTTAAATTTAATAAATGATAAATGGGGGAAGAAAATTAGTCAGTTTTAATAATTTTCTGTTGAGTTTATTTTAATCATTATCTCTCACTTTTAGTCATTCTTTGTTGTATTTTTGTTAGAGCCTCTCATTTATCATTTATCAAATTTATATCACTTTTTAAGGTTTTTAATGTTTAGATAGTGTTTATTTATCTTTCTCCCAAAAACAAATAGAGGGGTTTTTTATAAAAAAAAAAATTTAGGCGTTGGAGTTTTAAATTTTTTAATGTGTGAATTAGAAGGATAAAAGTAGGACTTGTACTGAAAGTTGATGAAATTACGAGGGCTATCGAATTAATTTCGCCAATAGACATGTCTACCATGAACCAAATGAGATGTATTTAATTGTTAAATAAATTATTTAATCATATAATATAATATGTTATGTATCATTACATTATATATCAATTTATAAGATAAATAAAATAGTTTAGAGAAAAAATGTGTATAAAAATATTTTTTAAAATAATTTATTTAATTTTCTTAATACCTCTAAAAAAATTAAAAATAGGGAAAAAGATAAATAAATACTCTACAAACATCAAAAACTCAGAAAAGTGACTCAAATTTTGGAAAAAACGAATGAAGGGCAAAAAAGTGATCAATTTTAGTCATTCTTTGTTGAGTTTTAGTTATTTTCTTTTGAGTTTTAGTCATTATTTGTTCAGTTTTAATAATTTTCTATTAAGTTTTTGTTAAAACCCCTTATTTGTCTTTTTTAAAATTTAAGTCACTTTTTTAGGTTTTTCATATTTGTAGGTTATTTATTTATTTATTTTCCATTAAAATTTGTCAGTATTTAGGACATAGGGGTCCAGATAGGGATTCATAGCAGTGACGGGTGGTGGATTTAATCTGGAAACGTCTCTCTATGTAACAGAGAGATTTGAAGCAGTGGAGTTGTGAAGTTTGTGGGTTTGAAGACTATGCTTGAATTTTAAAAGCCAGAGAACGGTGCAATTTAAGGGAAAGCCGTTAAAACAGGTCAGTCCCTTTAATCAATTTGTTTAAATCCTTTTAAGTTAAGGTTCAATCTCATATTTTATATGGTGTAAAATAAAATTAGCTTTAAGAGGTCAGCCCTTTAGAATTTAAGGTTAGTTCTTTTAAGCTTATAATAATTTTTTTAATAAGATATTTTGTTATATTTATAAATTAGTTATATCATGACAATAAATAATTATCTGTATATAAATATATATACACATATATACAAATATGTGTGTATATATATATTGTATGTATATATATATCGGGTCAAACAAATATATGTAACATTTTAAATTATATTTATTAATATTTATTATTGAATTCAAAATTTTAAGACTTGCTTGATTTTTTGATATTCTAAAAAGTTTGAAAAAATATTAAATTTCAGAAAATGACATAAAAGTCCAAAGGTTGGGTTTTAATAATTAAATGATTTCATAACACACGGGCTTTAGTGGAAAAAAGGTCTTTTGGCTCATTTTCTTTCAACCAAACAATTTTTTTTTTCAACTTGTTTTTTTTTTTAACCCACTGAGTTTTGGTACTTGGCCATAATCTGAACTTTCGGATCCGGTGAGCCTATGAACTAACTAGTTCAGGCCCTCTCAATCGAATAGGCCCGAAAGATAACCTTGTTGAGGTGTCCCAGTCATAAAATATTTTCTATTACATTCCATTCAATTACAAGAGAATGTCAATTTTCCGATTCGCTCATCTAACTTTCTTCAAACCAAACGGGCCTAAAAGAAATTACTTTATGGCTATTTATCATAAACCGTCAGGTGTTGTGTTGTTTAGTGAAACCCATCAAGTAAGCATTTGAATATGCTTGTTAATGTTTAATACATAACCTTCAAGTATGGTTTCATTTAAAATAAAACCAAATTGATTATATGTCAGCTGTTCAGGTATTTGTCCATTCTACTTGACTGTTGATAAGATTACCATCAATTAAGTCCATTTTCTTTTTGTCAAAGTCAAATAATGCTTTCACTCATTTCCGCTTCAACTTTCTTGATGCTTTTTAAGACCGTCAGGTATTTGCAAATTTGTTGTAGTGTCACAAAATACTTTGTGGGTATTCTTACTAACTAGTTCTTGAAAAAGAATTTGTTCGCTTTTGTATGTTGTTAAATAAATAACCATTACCCACACGTAATTATTTTTTATTGATTATCTCATTGAATAAAAACCAATACATATTTCAATCTCGTCAATAATTAATTCAATTTTTATAGTATTGATTATGTCCCGGTGAATAGGCCTGGTTGATACTCAACCAATTTTTAGGGGCTTGTCTTTTACTCATGCCTATCAATCTCTAACAATACCATGTATTCTCTCTGTTTTCTGTGTTTTTCTTTTTTTGTGTGCAAGATGATCTAAATATTTTTCAACTCTCACACGTTGGATTTGATCCTCATCGCTAGTTAGTATATGACATGTGTAAAAGCTAAAAACAGCAAAATTCAATTAAGACACAAAATTGCTAGGTTTGTTCTTTGATTAGTTGAATCTATCAGAAGTCAATGTCGGCATAACAGCAAGGAAACACGTTAATCTCATATCAACCGGGGTATGATTAATTGATTATGATGTCGCACTACAGCAAAGGATACGCTGTTCATCTCTAAGTAAAGTCAACGGAAATTTTTTATAAAAAAAATATACGAAAATTATGGATATTTGTTTTGTTTTTTTTTTGGGAAATCTATACAATTATTTTTGAAAAAAAATATAAATTGGTTTGATTAGAAATATACAAAAAAATTATGGAGATGTAATAAAATATAAGTCTAAAATATCTTGATTACCCCTATATTTTATATCAATTACACAAATCTCCCTTCTATTTTTAAAACGTATATAAATTTCCATTAAAATTAAATTACATGTTATATAAATCTTCCTTATATATTTGAGATTCTATTTTTATTTACTCAACCATTAATTAACTATTAAGTTTTACTATTAAACATTTATTTTGACCAAAATATGCTTCTTTCAAAAAAAAATAAATAAACATTTATATTTCACTAAAAATAATTTTCTATGAAATTAAAAAATTTTAATATTTATGTATATGTTCAAAATTTTTAATATATTAGAAAATTCATTAATTTATATTGTATTATTAAATTTTAATTTTGTTAATTTTATCATGTTTATTAAAATTTATCTATGCGTTATTATTTTAAATAACTAAAAACATATTACTTTCTTTCTTTCTTTTTCCTCTACACCGTGATTAAAAACATATTTGAAAGGAATATTTTTATTCACCATACAATATTAATAACGTAAATGTGAGTTGTTATATAACTTATTTTAATTTTAAATTTAAATTTATTCAATTAATTGTGTGCACAAAATTTATATACATGTTTATTTAAGAATGGATATATTGAAAGAAGTAATTATAAATTTAATTAAATTTTACATATTTTCATTAATTAGATTAATTAAGTCTTTATTGAGATATGGAAATTTTTTTAGAGAGAACTATTTACAAAAGAAAAGTATAAATTAAAAAATAAGCTTAAATTACTCAAACAATCTTAGAAAAAATTATAAAATTATTAATGATGAAAGATAAATTAGTAAATAAAATGTATTTTAATATAAACATTAATTAAAAATTTCAAATTCTTAACAAAGTTAACTATTTGGATTTAAGTTTATATTTTCAAAATAGATGAAAGTTTTGTGTAATTAAGATAAAACGCAGGGATGTGAAAGTATTTAACTCAAAATATAATCCCTACTTACTTTAAATTTATCTGATTTAATAATTTTTTGTACTATTTTTAAAAGACGGTGGGATTTACGTAGTTTCAATATAAGTCTAGGAATATATTCATAACCTCATCATTAATTTTAAGAGAATTGTACTTGTGGATTCTGATTAAATAAGGAGAAAATATTAAAATTTTCTTAGTAAAAGAATTCAATAAAATTTTATTATAATTTATAATAAACATTATTTCAATTTTTTACCAAAATAACATTTATAAAAAATTGTAGGTAATTAATTTATATCTCATTCCTATGGTGGATCATTATTTTGAGGAATTGACAATGAATACAAAAAAAAAAAGCATGGGCAATGGTCAAAATAGAAAGATGATGGAAAAAGCTAGTTGTTAATTATATCATCTTTTTTCATAGGGAAAAATATAGAAAAATATCATTAAAATAGATAAAAGATAAATAGGCATGTTGAATTGTTAATATAGATACTCAAGTTGTTAATATAAGTGTCTCTTTTATCTATTTTAATTGTATTTTTTGTCTTTTTCCTTTTTCATATTCTCCCATCGTGTAATTTCCATTCTTTAATTTTTTTTAAGTAGTGTAATTACTATGGCCTCTTAAACTTAATATAATATTTACTTGAATTATTTTGAATAGGTTAATGAAATTAGTTAAATTAGTAATTTATTTTTAAAATGTGTGTTAGTTTGCCTAAAATACCTATTAAGACATAAAAACTACAACTACATGAACCAAACTCCTTTTACATATATGTAAGCAATAGAAATAGTTTACGGGAAAATGATAGATAAAAGGAATAAAGTTGATTATGGTATTATATTTAAAACAAAATCTAACCCATAACTAGCTCTTATTTATATATTGGAGGTAGTATCAAACTATACACATAATAATACTCCCTCTGAATCTTAATTTAAAATATATATGAAGAGTTGGTATTGATCTCAAATATAAGATATGTTTTTTATATTTATCATTTTTTTTCTAATTTATCTTTATTAATGGTCCTTTCATAATAATCATTGCAAAGAGAGAATGAGAGAACTTCAAAAGATTACTTGAGTGTTTAAAATACCTATTTTTTATTCAAAAAAGAGAGAAGAAAATAAACATTTAATTAATTTAACTTAACTAATGTACTTAATTTTAATCTAACTTGATAAATATGTCGAATACGATAAATCAAGATCAATATTATATAGCTAAATATGCCAGCCAAACACTTGGGAAGATGGTATCACACGAGGATCACGGAGAATCGTCATGAATCCAGATGCGGTGCTTGGAGCCAAAGGGTCCATTAGTGGGGCAAATATGGGTCGGTTATGCACTTATACGTGAGTGTGTGGTTTTGCTAGCAATATATACATATATATATATATATATATATGTATGTATGTAAACACCAAGAAGGATTGAGAGACAGTGGTGAGAGAGAACTAGCTAGCTTGGTGCGCACTTTCATCGTGCTTCAATAGTGTTGACAAAGCGTTGATCTGAAAATTGACATCCTCTCTTTAGTTGATTCCATTTTCAACTTTTACTTCTACAACTAGCATGATTCTTTCACTTCAAATTGATCAATAATTTTATGTATTCCTGACCAAAAAATCTTTTAGGAAAAGTTATATAAATTGAAATTCCAAATCCCTAAAATGTCATCCCATTTACAAAATATCCCAAATCAATCCTCCTCACTAGAAGTGAATTTTAAAATGTGTTTGTTTTAATAATATTGCCCCTCATTTAAAAAAAAGAAAAAGAAAAAGAAACCTCAAGTTGCCCAACTATTATTGCAGAAGCGCCAACTCTTTATATTTACTAAACCACCCTAACCAACCCTCCAACATTTTTTTTACCAGCACAACATTATATTTTGTATTCATAATTAAAAATAACTAAAATTGAAAATAAAAGCGTCCATCATTCATATGAGATAGATAGTATATTTTTTTTAAATATTTATTTTAATGAACTTTCATATTCATGTAATCAATATATTATTAAATTAACAAGAACTAAACTCATTTTTTTAAATTTCATATTATTTTACCAACTTCCATATTCATATAATAAATATATTATCAAGTTACCCAATTATTTATAATAGGGTTAATATGTTAAAATAATCTTCAACTTTTTTCAAAAGTGGAAAAGTAGCAATAAATTATTTTTAGAGTAAAAGTAACCATAAACTTTTAAAATTAGGGTAAAACTGTTAATTCAATTAACTTCCATCTATTACACTAGGAATAATTAATATTTTAGCCCTTAAAGTTTTGATTCACTTATAGTTCAATTCTTTAAACTTTTGACTCACTCTCTAATGTTTAAGTCATCCTATATAGCAAAAAATGTTAAAACACCAAGATCGATGTTTTTATATTTAAGGGCTTCAAAGTTATAAGCATAATGTAAATGATCTATAGTTCCATTTATGATTAAAATAAGATATTGTGTGCCAGGTATATTGTGAAGTGGGTGTGCTTCTACTTTTTTAATCACATCATCATCTTCCAAGCTATTCATCATCTATTATTCAAAAGTTAAAAGTTAAGAAATCTCTTTTTCCACAATAGATTTTTCTTATATTAAAGTAGGATATCGTTCTATAATAACATTTTTTTTTTATTTTGGAGATGCAAGTTGGTTGAGACGAGGATATTGTTTTTTTTTAATTTATGTAAAATACACTCCATTAAATTTTTTATAGTATTATAACATTTTTTGGAAATATAGGATGATGAGTCAGAAACATTAGGGATTTAGTTACAAGCAATTCAAAAGTTCAGGAGCGAAATTATAAGTGAGTCAAAACTTTAAAAACTGAGATTAATTTTCCCATTTTTAACAGTTTTGCCCCATTTTTAAAACTTTAAGATTAATTTTGCTCTAAGAATATAGTTTATAGTTAATTTTACACTATTGGTATAGGTTAGAAGGTTATTTTAAAATATTAACCCTTTATAATAGCAACGTTGATATCAATTACTGTCTTTATAAAAATAAAAACTAAATTCATTTCATATTTTTTTCAAGAGATTATTTAGATGTTTTAATTTTATTAACATTAAATGAATTTTTAACTCACACATATTATTTCTAAAGAAACAATTGTAAAGTTGGTCTAGTAATGTAAGGTCCTGATAAATCTCTTTAGGTCTCGCATTCAAGTCTAAGAAGTGAGACTTGTGTTAGAAGAGGAAGCCACCTAAGCCGGAAATAGATGTTAATATTACAAAAATAAATCATATAAACTTTTTTGTTGAACATATATAATAAATTATAAAATATTGTGATTTTTATTAAAATTATATAATTTTATTTTTAATTAAACTCTTTATTGATGTAAGAATTTAATTGTGACAAAATTGAAGAATGTGTAAATTTATATATATATATATATATATGAAAGTTGTGAAAAATAAAAATTGAGATTTTTTTTGTAATTTAGTAAAATTTAGAATTTTGTCTTGATTTTAAAAATAAAACGTGGAATAGAATGTAAGAGGAAATGCAGAAGATCTTATTAGGGGCATTTTGGTGTTTTTAACTTTATATTTGTATATATAATTCTTTTAAATAATTACAATTTATCGTCCTTGTCTTTCTCAATAAATATATTTTCCTCTTGGCCTTTCATTCTGACTTTCCCTTTAAAAAAAATGTAAGCGACTATATTGTAAGAATATAGATTTCAAATTTTTTTTATGGTCAAGAGCATTGATTTGAAATTTTGAAAATTGGATAACATTTTTTAAATTTGGAATTTCAAAAGATATTTGTGGAATTTTCCCAAACTTTTATGTTCATTCATTATGCTATCTCTTATATATGCTTATTTATGAAGCTTTATTTTTTTTGAAAAAACACATTTCGCATATATATAAATACACACACATGATTGGCATTAAAATGGAGAGCAGATATTATAATCGAAATTGAGTATTCATTACATATTTATTATTACTCTATGCCATCCAATTTATGAGCCTCTTTGGAAAAAAAAATCATTTTTTAATGGGAGACTCGACAAAATAATTAGATATATTTATGTCATGTTTTGATTTAGTGACTGTACAAATAAGACTCTCTGAATATAAAGAAATTCTCTAATAGCCTTTCACATCAACCTTCCTTCTATTTTGAAAATATAGATTCAAACTGTTAACTCTATTAAAAAATTTTATTTTTAATTAAAATTTCTTTTAAATAAATTTTATTCACTATTTTCCCCTTTATTATTACTTATGCCTAAATTTTGGCTAAAATTGTTTAAGTAATTTAAGAATTTTTAATTTTTTTTCTTAATTTATTTTTTACTTTTGCAAATAATTATTTGTTAATTTTTTTTCATATTGAGATAAGATTTAATTAATTCAGACATAGAAAACTTATAAAATTATGATTAATTCTTTTAATAGATGCAAACTTAAACAAAGGTGTTTATACATGTTTAGGCAAAAAATGTATTTAAAATTTAAATTTAAAATTGAACATAAGTTATATAATATCTCAAATTTACATTATTAAAAACATATGATGAATAAACATATACCTTTCAAATTTGTTTCCAATCGTGATGGATTGGTGTAAATAAAAAAATATGGTTCTAGTCATTTAAAAGAATACTAAATAAATAAGTTTGAATAAATATGATTAAAAAAATTTAAGAATGCATTATACAAAAAAATTAATAAATTTGTATTATATTAAAAATTTTGAACATATGTATTAGAATTATTTGCTTGCATAAAAAAAAATTGTTAGGCAAGTATAAATATTTATTCATTTGTTAAAAGAATACCATTTAGTCAAAGCAAATATCTAATAATCAAACTTAACAATTAACTAAGGGTTGAGTGGATGAAAATGGAATTTTAAATATGTAAAGGATATTTTTGTAAAATGTATTTTAATTTCAATTTTTAAGGGAGATACATGTATGTTTTCAACATAGAGTAGATGTTTGTGTAATTTAGGTAGAATAAAGGGGTAGTCAATGTATTTGACTATTTTACTCTAAACCAAGAATTTGTCTTAATTTTAGTAAAATGTAATGCTATTTTTTTAAAATATTCATATTTATTATATATAATGTCTAAAATAAATTCTTCTCACTGATGGAAGAGAACAAGTATTAAAAAAAAAGTAATAATAGTACCTTTGGAAAACCTAAAGTGAGAACTTTTTTGTTTTATTTTTTTTATTGCCAAAAAGTGAGAACTATTTTAAACAAACCCAAACCTCAAAAATGGATTAAGGGACTATCATACTCTTGCTAAAAGTCTGGTAATTTTTGAGGGCCCACTGGTGTCACCATACTACTCTTTCTATTCTTAATATAAGATATATTTTAAAAATTGATCTTGATTGTAAATATAGTATATCATTTTTATATTTATCAATCTTTTTCTTAATTTATCTTATTGATGCCCACTAACCTCAACTATATAATTAAAGAGGAGAGGGAAGGAAAAATTAATAGAGATTACTAAAGTGTTTTAGAAAATATAAAATATATTAATTAATATAATTAACTTTTTTAATCTAATCAAATTAGATAAATATGTCATCATTTGATCTGACTGTCTAAATTTAACTTTTTTTATTTATATTTTAAAAAAACAATTTAATGATTACAGAATCTAAAATACAGATAATATACCAACAGGGATTATGTCTAATAGAAGGGGCTAATCCCTCATAATATGGTGAATCAAGGTACCAATTTTTATTGGGAGAGATATCCATATTTAATATCCGTGATGGTGTTTTAAATAGGACTGACTCTAATAGTACCCTACATGTGCTAAGCAAAATAAATAAATAAAAATAATTTTTTAACTATTTACTTAAAAAAATAATGCTTTTAAAAAAACTTAGATATGGACGGTATAAGATCAAATCTTACTAGAACTGATATGATTAACTATCCCTACCAGATACTTTTCTTAGAGGGAAGTAACCACCCCAATACTCAAAGTTGGAAATGAATGGTTGATTTTTTAATGGTATGGGCTAACCTGTAACTTTGACGCAACAAAGCCTAATTTATTTTTCCTTTTCTATACCCACATTCTGCTGGTCGGAATACGTGCCACCAAAATTTCATGGACAGCGCAAAATACCTCAAATTAAAATGCGGGGTTGAGTATACATTGGCAGATCGACTTCTCTTAATAGGGACGTTTCGTATAAAATTATTAAATTTCAATCCATCTAGAATATATACAATATTTTTATAAAATTATTCATAATCATATATTTTTATATCTTAAATAATTTTGTATAGAAATATACATAACTAATATTTTTATGCCTCAAAATTTTCCTGTTACCATTGTTGTCTCTACCAAGAGGTACAGGGTTTTGAACAAAACATTCTTGTTTTCACACCAAACCTTCGACCCGGTTTCATATCCATCAGGTTTATGAGCAGTTCAAAATAATGCTCATTACTATGGTGAGATATGCTCCATACACATACAATTTTAAGGGTCTAGATATAAAATTTTAACCTAATAATTTTTAAATAAAAACAATATTTTTTTTAATAAAATGACTATTAAGCAATTATCTTTATTTTAGATTTTGTATTCATTAAAAAAATAAAAAAAATTTAAAAATCTGGATATGGAGAATTGGCGACCTTAACTGGAATCCCAACCACAAAACGTGTACAGCTCAGCCAATAGATGAGCCTTTAAAAAAGCCAATAACCCTTACTCCTCTCATCCCTGGCCTCCACACAAAATCGCTTGAACCACTCACTCAGAAGAACATGACTTGCTTTGTCCCAACCACTTTCTTCTTCTTCTTCCTCTTCTTAAGCTATTATTATTGTGAGGCACAACAAAAGGCTTCAGCTCTTTATGTGTTTGGAGACTCCCTTGTTGACGTCGGAAACAACAATTACCTCAAGCTTTCCATTTTGAAGGCCAACCATTTCCCTTATGGCATTGATTTTCCCTCCAAAAAGGCCACCGGAAGGTTCAGTAACGGCAAGAACGCTGCCGATTTCATCGGTACGTGATTAATCACAATCAGTTCGAATCTTCTTCAATATATGTCTCGTTTGTCTTATTTCTTTTTTCCTTGGAAGCCTCTAGTTTCTGATTCTTATGTTGATTGCCATTTAAAGACTCGTATTTATCAGTTAACTTGAATCTTCATTATATCAATATGGTTTGAATGCTGTTAGTTTATACTGAGGTATATACTTAAACGTCTTTTGTATTCAAGTTTTTATTATTGTAGTTGGCAATAAAGAGTTTTTATTATCGTAGAAAACACCAACAGATTAAAATGCTGTTAGTTTATTGAATTTTCATATAAAAATAAGAAAAAATGACCTATTTTGTTGAATACCAGCAATAATATAATTTAGACTAGCTCACTTGTCAATTGTTGTATAATTCACAGTAGTCATTCTTCAATTTAAATTTTATTCGAAAGAAAAAACTTGTGCGACTTAAATTTGATGTAGGATATTTTAAATTTTTTTTGCTGTTTTAAAAGTAAGATTTAAAAAATATTATTTGTCAACTTCCAAAGATAATGAGCTTCTAATTAGCTTTATAAATCATTCGAACTAGCATACAACATTGCTCGATCTTGATCGCCTCTTAAGTGAAATGACCCAAATTAAAGCATAATAAAAATATACTAGATACCATACCACCAACTAATAATATATAACTCTTCAAGTAAAAAAAAAAAAAAAATCTTGATCGTTTCATGTCAAACTCATATCTCTCTCACTTTTATCGTGCATGCATGTGTTCCCAACCATATTCCAATTAACAGATTATTCCTAATATCTTTCAAAACTAATATTTATAAAATTGTTTCTGAGTTCTTTTTTCGTTTATTTATTTCTTTTTATAATTTTCACAGTTCATTGTAGTTTCCAATTGTACATCCCTCATTTATTTTCATGCTTTTATGCAGACTCGTACTATATTACTACTTCTGCTAACACTATTATTACAACTGATAGGAATATTACCACACAAATTTGTCTTAAATATACTACCTCCTTCCTTATATATAATACTCCTATATTTTTATTTAAATGGGTTTGTGTCATCTTTTTTTCATAAGATACCATTTGATTTTATCTTTATAATAAACATATTTTTTTATCATTTTTCACTCATTCTCTCACATAATATATTGCCTATACATTTTTTTTCATCATTGCTCTTTCTCTCTCTCATTTATAAATAGATGTATTTTAAAAAAAACAATTATATTTACTCAATTTATTACTTTTAACTAACTTTAACCGTTTTTATAAAATATTACAATTTGGTTAAAAGGATTTTATATATAAAGATTATGGGAGTATAATATATGGCACAGATAATTGTAATATGTATTATTTATAGATTTTTTTTTTTTTTGTGAAGAAAGCTGTGATTGATAGTGACATGCATACAGTAAACTTAAAGAGGCTCCGGAACATGGGAGTCATGAACTAAACTTTTATAAAGTTTGTAAAGCTAAACTTGGAGCTTTCTCGTCCACGTCAAAAAATAGAATCTGACTTTCTTTTTTTAAAATATATATATATATGCATCTTTTTATATATTAGTTACTGTAGTAGTAAAGGGGAATAAATTGAAATTTACAACAGGGTTCTATGATTTGATAAAGCATGGGCATTGTCAGTCTATTGGTTAAGTCATTATTTCAGAGATAGATTTAAAAATAGTATTAAATTGAAGAATCTTAATTTTCAGTTTGATAATTTAATATTTATAATTTTGGATTTTGTATAACGTATGGTCCCGATCTCATAGTTTAAATAGTTTATTTGGTGGTTTGAAGTACCTATATAAATAATGAACTTGGAAAACAATTTTGCCAAAGGGGCATATACTTTTTCTCAATTTTTAATTTACTGCATATACATTTTTTTTCTTTATTAAATCCTTTAAATTTGTTTTGTTAGCATTGTTGACTTATATAATTTTACTCTATTAGCACGGTTAGTTACTAACAAAAGGATGTTAAAGGATTTAATGGAGAAAAAAAAAGTACAATTGCCACATTAAGAATTGAAAAAAATAAAAGGCTCTCGCATATAAGTGTATGTAACATATATGATTTTCCCTAAAAGCTTTCGTATATTATTATATTTCAGTTATATATATAATTTTAATGATAATAGTATTTTTGCTTAAAAGATAAACTATATAATGTTTTTGTTAATTATTATTGCATATGGAAGCTGAGGAATTGGGTTTGCCAACTTCACCACCTTACCTATCCCTGCTTTCGGAGGCAAAGAATAGCAAAGGCAACAATGTCTCTTTTGTGAGTGGTGCAAGCTTTGCCTCTGCTGGGGCTGGAATCTTCGATGGCACAGACGAACGTTATGTGAGTATACCCTTTAATTTTCAAAATTATTATTTTTCCATGCGTGTGTAGATAAATATATGTCAAGTGTCTTTTCATGAGTAAGTGTTAAAATATTTCATAAAAGCTAAATAATTTTTTTGCCATATCACTTGCCACATTTCACTCTTTGTCATCATTGACTTAACACCAACCTCCAAATATTTATTTCTTTAATTTTTTGATATTATTTATTTTCAATACTCTAAATATTTACTTTTAGTATTAATATCAATATTAATTGATTTAATTTCTTTTATTGCTTCAAGAGTTAATAAAATTCTTTTGTTCTTTTTTATCCTACATAATCAATAGTATATAATTTAGGGAAAATCTCATTTAGTTGCCATTTGAATTTTCAAAACCCCAAAATGCCTATTTAAAAATTGAAAGTACAAAGAGGTGATTGGAAGGAATATGAAAATTTTAAAGTTTGAGTGTTTGTACTAAAATACCCCTTACATAACATAAACCCCATGCCTCTGTCTCTCCTCTCCCTCCCTTCCACTCTTCCTCTTCCCCCGATGTCACACCTCCAAAATGTCCTCCCTTTCTGTTGCCAATGAAGATAACATCACGGGTGACGCGGATAGACAGACATGCCGGGTTTTCCAACTCCATCATTCTTCTTTTTCTTCTTCTTCTCCACCTCCTCATCTCTTATTCCTCTTCCTTGCACTTCATATCTTACACCTCCAATCTCCTCCTTCTCCGCCGCCAATGAAGATGATGACATCACTGGTGATGAGGACAGACATGTCGGGTTTTCCAACTTCATCATCATCTTCTTCTGCCATTTTCCAACTCGATCACTTCCTTTTCCAATTCTTCCAATTTCCACCACTCTATTAGGTCTCGCAGCCGATTAGGTGAATCAAAGTCCTCGCCTCTTCATGCCCCAAAGGAATAAGGAGATGAACAGTGAAACATCACTCCTAGCCTTCTCTCCGTCATGACTACCATCACTGATTTTACTCTGTAATCCTTGCCATTTCTCTCAACCTCTAGCATTTCTCTTTTTCCTACCCTTATTTTGGGTTGATATGTTAGCTAAGATTCATAGGTATTTGGTTAATGTGTGGTTGTGGCTAAAATCAAATCTCTTTCTCATCATCTTCTTTGTCGATTTAACTTACCGCTAAAATCACCTTCATTGCCATAATTTGATTTATGGTCGTGGTTCGGTTTTTATTTGTATTTTGGTAATTGCTATTATATTTGTCATTTCCTATACTCAAGTTGTCAACTTTCCTATCAAACGTCATTGACAATTTGAGTATAAAAATTAATAATTATCCAATTTTAGAACAATTGACAACTTAAATACAGGTAATGACAATATGAATATATCAATTCACAACTTAACTTTAGAGATTTACAATTTGAGGAGCTTAAGTTGCCAATCTGTATACCTAAGTTATTAATTGCCTATAATCAAGTTGTTAATGACACCTAATAGGGTAGTTGCTAATTGCTTTTCTCAAGTGGTTATTACTTATACTGAAGTTATCAATGACTATTAGGTGTTGTCGACAAAATTAGTATAGGTAATAACAATTTAAGAATAGAAATTAGCAACTTAGGTATATTGACAAAAAGTTTTGGATTGTGACTAATTAAGTAATGTGATTGACAGAATGAATAGTTGTGATGACAAAATTCGTAATACCTTTGACAAAATAAATAAGCACTTGCAAAATGTGTAAAAAGGTTGACAAAGAGTTTTTTGTTGTGACTAATTGAGTAATGACATTGACTATAAGAGTAATTAAATTGACTAAATTTGTAATAGTTTTGACAAAATCAACAAGCATTTACAGTATGTGTAAAAAGGATTGAGTATGACACTTTTTGGTCCTTTTGTCCAAATATAAAAAATCCAAATTCCACTTCATCCCCTCTTTGTCCTTTCAGTTTCTTAATAGGATTTTGGGGTTTTGAAAATTTACATTGGTATTTACATAAGATTTTCCCTATAATTTAGTAACAATCAATTTGATAATACATCATAAACTACTGCATCAAGTAATGAGTCATGCAGTACATTATAGCTCTGATCCAAAAAGAGGTTAATATAATCTTTGGTTTCTTAAATTTGCTCTTATTTTATTTTTAGTCCATTAAGTTTCAAACCATGGATATTGGTCTTTTAAGGACAAAATGGTCCAATTCTTTATTTAATTATAAAGACGAATGCTTTAAGCAAAATAAAACTTGAAGGACTAAAACCTCTAATTTAAAATTTGAAGGATCAAAATGAGAGTAAACTTGAGAGATCAAATATTATATTAACAACAAATAATACTAAAGTACATTAGGAGTCATTTTGTTATTTCTTTTTTTTTTTCTAAGGAGCATATATATCCTCCTATTAGAAGCAGTTATTTTCTAGGGAAAATTCCAAAAAAAGACAAGTGAAATAGGGAAAATACAATTCAGTACAGCGAAATTTGAAAATCTCAAATTAGTTTGTTTTGTACTTTTTTTGGGTAATTATGAAAATACTGCTGAATTTTTCACAACACCAGTTTCGTAATTCACAACATAGGTATCCAAATTAACAACACCAGGTACTACATATTTACACTGTGAGTTGTAAATACGTAGTACCTGGTGCTGTGAATTATGAAACTCATGTTGTGAATTACGAAACTGGTATTTTGAAAAATTCAGTAGCATTTTCGTAATTATCCAAAAAGTACTAAACAGACTAATTTGAGATTTTCAGATTCCACTGTATTGAATTATTTTTTCCCTATTTTTAATGTCTTTTTTTTAGAATTCTCCCTATTTTCTAGCCATCAGACACAGGCACATCTCCCAATAAAAACTCAAACCTTAATTGACTACATGAAAATGGACTAACCCTTTCTACTAGGTGAAAGTCATGCTAGAGAGCCATTTCATTTTTCTCTACATGATATAGTGCCCACCTCCCCAAATAGGAACCTATTGGCTATGGGTTATGGGCTATGGCTATAATTATGGATCCAATTTCCCTGCTCATCATTTAGATCAGCACGGAGAGCTAAAGCCCCTTGGACTGTCCATATCTGATTTAGATGGTTCATATTTCATTTTTTTCCTTCTTCATTTTTACATAAAAAAATTATTTTTTAAAAAAGTGTTAGTTGGGGGATTATCTTTATTTTATATTATCTACCTAATAAAATAATTTTTTTTTAAAAAAAATCAAAAATACAAAAAATAAAATCTGGAACTCTAGCTCTCCCTACTCGTCTAAATGATGAGCAGGGAACTGAATCCCTATATTTACCAACTATTACAGGCAGATGTAACAGTAAGTGAGGACTGGGCTACCCAAAAATAATAATAGGAAGCGCCAAAAGGGAAATATCTAATTAGGAAAATTGATGATGGTAAAGAAAAGAAAAAATATGCAAATTTATGGGCAATGATAAGAAGTTAATACAATTTTTTTTATGACAAGTTAATACAATTTTTTCCTAATTATATAAATGACAAAAAGAAACTAATTTGTGTTGTTTTAAATTTTTAATAAAAATTAATTATTGAAGAATATTATTGTATGAAAAAATGAAGAAAATTAAATAACTAAATTTTGGTGTTGCAGAATTTGTGAAATGGAGAATAAAACGCAATTTTTTGAAAAAAAAAAAGTGATTAGAAAAAGATAGAAATGATGAATTCACTTCTTTTTTAAGGTACTTCTAAAATAAAGATCAGACCATAAAACAAATTCTTGTTGCATGTGATGAGATTAAAATAGTTTAGTTAAGCATGCAAAAACTGTTGAGCCAACTTAATTTGCGTTGTTAGACACCAGTGCCTTTTAATATATGAAAATATTTTCTTTTTGTGTTTTTCTTATATATAGTCATATGATATAAATTTACAAAAATGTACTTCTTAAGTCATAAATGGCCTGCGATTAGGCCATCAAACTTTGTGTAAAATGCTGAGGAGCCCACATTTTGATTTTTAAATTTGTATGATTCTTCATAACAGTTTAAAAACAAGTAAAACAAAATTGAATGAGTGCATATTATGATCTTCATGTAATTTATTTGATAAGTAATAGAAGATCAAATAAATAAATAAATAGAATAATAAACAGTCTTCGAGCCTCTCAGACCTCTTTATATCTAGGCCTCACCGTCCCAATTTTTTTCCTTTTAATCATTGACTTTAAAATAAAATGAAAAATACTTTGATGTTTACTTTGCAGGTCCCTTTTTCTATAATATTTTTTATAATATAATAAAATTTTGCAAATTTATTTTTTTATTTTAAAAAACAGTAAAAAAAAAATCCTTCCCTTAATCCTTTTGGTATGTATATACGCCAGCTGCTTTAAACTCAATTATTTAACGAGTAAAGTGTTCCAACCAGTCGATGGTAAATGCATTTATTTTAGTTATTTGTATGATTTTGGTAAATACATTTTCAGAGGCAATCTATTCCATTGACGAAGCAAGTAGATTACTACGTGGAAGCACACAATGAAATGGCAAAGCAAATAGGAGTATTTGCCTTACAAGCGCATCTCTCAACTTCCATCTTCGCTGTCGTGATTGGTAGCAATGATCTCTTCGGCTACTCTGATTCCTCCAACCTTCGTCACAAAAGCTCTCCCCAGCAGTACGTGGATTCCATGGTTTTCTCCCTCAAAGCCCAACTTCAGGTAAGTAATTAATTAATTATTATGAGTAAAGTGGCATCCAGCTCCCTATTGAGTATTATTTAACTAAAAAAGGGATTAACGGCGGAATTTATGATGGAATTCAATGGTTCCATCATAAAGAAATACTGTCAATAATTTATCAGTGAGTTAAATCACTAGCTAATTCGATGTTTTTTGTGGTGTCATCTAATTAACACCCTAATTTTATTGATAATGCATCCAATATCTCCTGATATCTGCATTTTTCTAATGCTTCCATTACCTCTACATATCGGTTTTTAGTTTCATCTTGTACCCCAATCTTATTATAGTTTAGAGTGATAGATGCATTATAAATAAGACGATGGTGTTGGAAGCACCATAAAATTAAATAACATCATGGTGCGAGATACAGCATAAATAAGATTAGGGTACTTAATACAACTGGTAAATTAAATAACACACTTTTATCTATCCCATAGGGGATAGTTAGAGAACATCATGTTTAAGGGACCTAACTATCTTCCAATTTTGTTGGGAATTGTTGGTGGTGTTGGATGTCACTTTACCCCATTATTATTGTGCTGTGATCTGATTAATTAAAGTAAATTAGCTGAATTAACATATAATTAAGGATTAATTAACTTACGTTCTGGGTGTTATATATTATAGAGAGTATATGATAATGGGGGGCGCAAGTTTGCAATAGCAGGGTTAGGGGCTCTTGGGTGTTGCCCAGCGCAAATTAAAGGTTGAAGAACAAGACAGAATGTGAAGGCGAGATCAATCAATGGGGCAATTCAATACAATGAAGGCCTCAAATTAATGTTGAAGGAATGGAAATCTCAGAACCCAGGCTTGTCCTACTCCTTCTTTGACATCTTCGCCGCCAATAACGACCTCATTCTCAACCCTTCTTCTCATGGTATGTCTCTCTCTCCCCCCTTTTTCTTTCTTAGGGGACCCTTGAATGTTACTTCGTGCCTTTAAACTTTTCAATTCTCTTTCTTGATCATTAGTTTTTATTTAAAATGAGTGACACTTTTATATTTATAAACAAATGAAAAATTGTGCTGTTTTGAGTTTTTATGAATTTTTTTAAACAAAGAATATCAAAATTACATAATTTTAGAATATTTTTCTTTAAAAATTGTGAAATAAATTCAAAATTGTGGCATTCTCTGCCTGGAGGATACCGAAATGTCACTTATCACCCAAAAACAAATAAATTCAAATGTCACTTCTTTTTATGTAGGGAATAATAATCAATAGAAAACAAAAAAAAAACATTTTGAAAATTTGAGGCATTATTAGAGGTATTAGACGGTGGGGCATTCGAGGCGCATTGCACCACATATTTTGGTGAGAAAATATTCAATAACAACTAACCATATCTAATAGATGAGTTGGCTATATAAATTGTGGTTTTTTAGAATTTTTGAATGACCATTAAAAATTTATAACTAATTTTAGAAAAATTGCTTTTAGGTGGATCAAGTCTATCCTTAACCTTATTAAATTCTCTACAAGGGAAAAATATAAGTTGGATAAAAACGTGGGTAAATAATTCCAGAGAATCCACAAAGTTGTTTACTGTACATTTGGTCAAAAAAAATTTCAGATTTTTATCTCAAGTTTGAAAACTGATATCTTCTAACTTACACATCCAATTAACATGAACTAGGACTCCTATAAAACTTTAGCATGTGTACTTTAAATGTGACAAAATACTGGGTCAATTGGTTGCCCTGTTCCATCTCAATTTGCAATAATTTCCATTCATTATATGTTTTACCCCAAACTAGAATATACATGCATGTAGCAGTTTGTATCCTTTACATGAGCTTACAAACATGTCTAGTTGAGTTATACATTCCTAATGTAGTCTTGACACAGTATAACCAAAATAAATATACTCCATTATAGAATACAAAATTAAATTGAAACAGAATTATCACATACAGACATATTTTATACGGTAATGCAGAAAAGCTAGAGTGATGATTAACAAAAATACAGTAGGTCACAATTAGAAAGATTCCTTTCCCTGTATGGGTTTCAATTTCCTTTTTCCATATAACATATATTTCAATATCTATGTGCATGCATTGTATCGAAATCCCCAACAATCATGAAGTTTGCAAAAAAAATGGTAAGGCTTCTAACTCCAAAATCATCCAGAAATAAGTAGAATGAATGGTGAGAATCAAAATCCTGTTTATTCATCATTTATCTAGAGAGAAAGAGAATAAAGTAAAGAAAACATATGCCATGAGCTAGAAATGAACCTTAAGCTTAGAGTTGTTGCCTCAAGCTCATATTACAGCCACAAAGCTCGGAGTTGCTGCCTCTCGAAGCTTAGTTGCAGACACGAAGACTAGAATTTGGGGAAAGGAACACAAGAGAGTGGTATTGGGAAAGTAGCATGAGCTCAGTTGTAGACGCAAAGACTAGAATTTGGCGAATTGCTGTCTCTCAAAGCTCACTGGCATACGCGAAGACTGGAATTTGGGGAAAGGAACATGAGAGTGGAATTGGGAAAGTAACACGAGCTACAACTCAAGTTATTCTGTGGGCAACATCTGCGTCCCCAATCACAAATTGGTGACGCACATAACGTTATCTATGTCACCAATCTGTCATTGGTGACGCAGATCTTCATGCATGTAAGTTATCTACACCACCAATATGTTATTGGTGACGCAGATCTTCATACTATCTACATCACCAATCTATTATTGGTGGCGCAGATCTTCATGCAGAGTTATCTGCGTCACTAATATATGAATGGTGATGCAAATATTGAAATCATGACACAAAATCCACGTCTCCAATCACATATTGGAGATGCGGATTTAATAATCTACGTCACTAAATTTAATTTTAGACACAGAAACTCTCCTGCTAACTTTTAAAAGCAAACATAATTATGAGAATGCCACCGCCTTTCTAGTTGACGTCTCTAATTAATAAAATGGACGTTGTATGGAGATGCAATAACTATATCTTGTAGTAGTGTTAAGTCTGTATTGTGTTAATAATAAGATAAAATCGACATGCGCTCTTCAGGTATAAGAGTAACATCGTAGCATGCGATTCATACCGCATGTGTTGGAGAGCCGCAAATGGGAAACAATTGAATAGATCCCTACTTCATTGTTGTGAGTCCTAGAAAGGTTAATTCTTTCAAAGATGTCCTATGACTTTGACAATATCATGGAGATATGTTTCAACGTCTGCTACTTTGGCATTTTTTTCCTATAATAATGATATATACGATTTAAAGGTATTATGTTAGGAAAGCGATTGATTCATATTGAAATTCTATTTGGGCGAAAGAAAGATTACCTATAATATACACATTTATGCTTGTGTCTGAGATCGATCCCTTATGATGTTACTTTAGGAATTTCATAAGAGTAGACACTATGCATATGGGAAAGGGAATCTGAATCTTATCTTGGCTCAAGAGGGATTAGATTATCCAAAAAGAAAGTGTATACGGGTTAAATCTAGGATATCCAAGGCACTATATTTATATGATCGAGCTGCACAAAAGGGTTGTTCTTGTGCTGATCTTTGTAAAAAGGGATTCCTAGTACAAGACACCAAATGGAGACGTCATGCCCACGCAATTACGGTAGAGCACCCAATATGAAAGAAGGATGGAAGAGAAAGAGAATTGACCCATAACATCTAATCCACCAAGTGTGAGTGGGAGATATTGGAATATGCCTAGTCCACCCTTAGTGAATTAGGGACTATTGTATAAATATGAGAAATATATGGGTTCAAAAGAAGAATTTTAATATTATTATTTAAAATTCAAAATTTAAATTCAAACAATATTGAAATTAACCCCATATATATTTTCCTAGAAAATGATTGGAAGCAGGAATTTGCTATTTTTTATTTTGGCCAATTTGAGAAGAATGATATGCACATCAAAGCCTCATTTTGAACGGCATGAATGTATTCTATTGACTTCCTATTATAAAGTGGTCTAAACTGAACCAACAGCTTTTGATTTCTTCTTTATTTCTCTCATAACATGATTGTTTAATTATTCTATGCTATATATAAATGCTTTGATTGCGATTAACTATAATCATAGCAAGCTACTTCAATTCTTGACGGTGATGCATTTCTTTTTCTTTTTCTTATTTGTCCCTTCCTTGTGCCATCTGGACTTACTTTCCTCTCAAATGTTTAAAATGCAGCATTGGTAAGAAGGATAGAAAGGGATTAATTTGCAGACTTGAGCTTGCACTAAGAAGTTGATAATCTTATTGACAAAAGATTCTCGGATAATTGGGTGTGTTCTTTGTCTGATTCGTGCATGTTATTTTTTTCATCCATAGATACATTGGTGAAAGTTTGTGTGATATCTCTTTAGTTTATTAGGTAACTAAATGTTAAGATAAATTACTGACAAAGGCTTGTATCTTTTTATGAGAAAGACTTGTAAATTCCTTGAAGGAGAAATTATACATATCGCTATTACACATTTGAGGTGCAAAGAGGGTAAGGTGAGCCTTTCAGCTTCTTTTGTTTTTTCCTATTGTTTATAAGATATTTGTAGTGTTTGTTTTAACATAGTCTTTATGAAATCAATTGACAAGTCTTTGATTATGTAATTACTGATTGTGTGGATATAAATTGTGTTTTTCATTTCATTATAATAATGTTAAAACCACCAGCAACAGCAGCAGCAAAGATTAGGGTAGTTAGTTGTTTTATTGGATTTTAACATTTGTGTGGTTTGTTTGATGCTTTATTTGTATTTGTAACTGAGTACTTTTGTTGCTTTGTGGTTGTTAAAATACTATCTCTTTATTTGGTTTCAAATCATGTTTATTTGCAATCCGATGAATTTTACTTTTGACTATTTAACTATTATTAAGGTTGACTTATAGATAAAGCAAAAAATATAAAAAAAATAAATTTAAAAAATATTAGAGATGGATTTGTGACGGAATTTCTGTCACAAAATTTAAAAAATATTAAATTTTTTTCGTGGATTAGTGATAGAATTAGCGACAATTTCTAATTTAAAGATTTTTTTTGGTAGTGATTTACACATAAGGACATTTTCAAATTTGGAGATAGAACCCAGCATATCTTCCTCAGTCAAGCATGTCAAGTATTAATATCAAATCTTGAATTAGAGGAAGTAGTAAAGTAATCATGCCCATGGAAATCACCATCAATATCTAAAATAAAGAACTTTTTTTAATAAGAAAAGCTAAACCACAATAAACGATATTACAAAAAACATTATGATACTCTATTTTCAAAATTTACATAAAACCCATACTTCAAATGGCTTAAAACTGCATCTAAATTTAGTTAGATGTCAAGTTCATGAAGTACATAATGGAGAATTAAGGTCTTTTACCACAAAAAGTAAATACGCAATTCCCAATTCCTTTCACATCCATCCTAGCATTGTTTCCAACATAAAGCCACATGCTTTGATTAAAAAAATAATGATATTCCATAAATCTCGATACCTACTTATGTGGTATGTGAAGCCTAAGTGTAAAATTCAAGAGAAAACATATTCTGAGAAAACTTTGCTAAAAACATAAATATATTAATTCACTACTATGTGCTGATTTTGCTTGGGACAAGCCCCTCAAAATGACCTCATTATGTTAGCCTTCCTTTTCTCACATTTCTTCCCCTTCTTCTTGAATTGTTTCTTGCCCTTGTGAGCTTTAAGACCATACTTTTTACCCTTCTTCAATTTGGGCTTAAAGTGTGTACACTACTAAAAGAAGTTGATTTTATGTCTCAAAAAGATGTCCCTTTTGTAAAATAGGGAAGTAAAAACTTTAGGCGGTAGCAATCTTGTAATTAAATTGAATTTCGCAAACTTACAACATCCCAAAACTATTTTTTAGACGCAGTAAGTATGTTACGGCTTCCCCAGTTATAATTGGGGACGCCATAGATGTGGGGCATGAATCTATGGTGTCCCAAAGTCTCCCGGGACGTCGTAGATCTACAAAAATTTGGGTGCCAAGAGGTGCCTAGGGACCCTACGGCATCCCCAAAAATTCTTGGGGACACCGTAAAAAAGATACGGCGTCCCAAAGGGCAAGGTGACGCAGTATATGGGGTTTACAGCATCCCCGTAGTGTGTTGAGACAATGTAAACAGCATCTTCACCAAGTTTGGGACTCTGTAAACTCCATTTACGGTGTCCCCAAGAATTCTTGGGGACGCTGTATCTCCTTTACGGTGTCCCCAAGCATTCCTGGGGACATTGTAGCGTCCCAAATAATTACCCCCTCCCACCATTCGACTTCCTCACTTCCCTCCCCCTCTGCATCTTAATCCACCCAAACACCCCCTCCCTACTCTCTGCCCCAGCCAGACGCGACACCAACGCCCATTCCCCAACCCGACGCAACTCTGCCGCCAACCCCCCAGCCCCAGTCGACGCCCATCCCCTACCCCAACCCCAACCACCCTCCCCCACCTTGACGCCTGCCCCACCTCCACTTCCACTACGCACACCTCACATACTCCCCTTTCCCCAACTCCCTCACCCACCCCCACTTCCACGCCCTCACACTCTTGACCATGCCTCCACTCCCACGGTTACCCATACTTCTCATTGTGTTACTGCTCCTTCCTCGACAAACCAAGTTACACAACTCACAGCTTGTTTCCTCGTGGATCGTCTATTTTCCCAGTTTTTTGACGCTACATAGGTACATTTTCTTTGTTTCCCTAAATTTTCATTTCCATTGTTCAAAACATTTGAGCTTTTGTTGCTATTGGACATTGATTTTTTATAACTATAAGTATTTGGAAAACTGTAGAAAATTATTGATAGTGTTTATTGCTTGTAAAAAGAAATTAATTTTCCCAAATCATGAATGTTATTATATGTAATTTAGTTTTATTTGGTTGTACTGAGTTCCCCTAAAGTAGTATTGAAATTGGAGATTGTTGTTTATACAATTGTTAATGTATATTGTTTAGATATAATTTTAATTCAATTGAACTAAAGTGGTTGTTGTTGAAATTTTTGGAAGTCTCATTATATGCTGAAATGCTGCCAAATTTTTTAGAAATATATATGTAAGTGGTAATTACGTTTTATAACCCACATTAATATTTCTTGATTGGTATTATATTGATTGAAAGTCTAATGATGATCAAAATGTCTTAGGGTTATTAAAATGGGACATAGTTGGATGAATGCTCTAAGAACTAGTGAGGAATATGAGAGAGGTGTAGAAGAGTTTATTCAATTTGCTAAAAGGAATGCGCCTGATAAGAAGGACATGTATTTTTGTCCTTGTGTCAAATGTTTAAATGAAACTCGGTGGAATGTGGATGACATAAGGGATCATCTACTATGTGACGGAATAAATCTTAGGTACAGAAAGTGGATTTGGCACGGTGAGAAAGTAGTCAGTTCTACTTATCAACAGGAAGAGGCTGTAGATGAAGATGATGATAATATAATGCAGAGAATGATTCACGATGTTGAGTTAGAATCTTTTGTTGCAGATTCACGTGTAAATGAAAGCGTCTGAAGTGACGCAGAGACACCTCTGTACCCCGGTTGTACTAAGTATACTCATTTATCAGGAGTTTTTCATTTGTTGAACTAAGTATACTCATGTACGAGGGGAGAGAAAGGGCACATCGGTTGCAAAATATTTTAGAGCTGGCTCAAAAGCGTCATGAGGTGAACCCAGTAGAGAGGTTATTGCCAAGATCAAGGAGGAACTCACCCAATCCATTAGAGATGAACTCTCTCAATCGTTTGAAGAAAAAATGAACCAATCAAAACTAGAGATGATTCAACAACTACATGCTGAGTTTCAGTCTTTTGTCCAATCTGAGAGGGAAAATCAAGAACGAGAACCCAGGAATCCCCAGCTTTCCTGGCTAGCACTAAAGGAAATCATAACCTACCCACGGCACTTATTCACGACCCTGCTTCCACTCCACAAGTTGGAGATCCTTGCAATCTTTATTTGGACATCCTGGAGCTACGAGTTGTAGCTTATGCTCTAGTTGTAACATCCAAAATTTTCTAGGTAAATTCTTCAAGTAATAATAAGAAGAAGTCTTATTATTTTATGTGCAATTGTTGGGGTAAATTACGAAGGATGAATTTCTAAATGAAAATTTATGAGTATAAGCTTATTTTCAGAGAAATTCTAGATAAAATAGTAAACGATAGAATTAGTACATAAAAATTCATGGGGAATACTTTTGGATTATTTAAAGATTAATGACAGTCTGATTGGAATTTTTAGAGACAGTCAAGAT
>JBAGKO010189766.1:0-15198 GCA_037177275.1 Acacia concinna
GATTTGCATTATCTTTCTTGCTATAATATGATATATAATTTTTAGTAATTAATGTGTTTTCCCTTTTATCCGCCAGAAAGTTTCCATTAAACTTATGTAGGAAATACTCACAAGGTTAGCAACTTAGCATTTACAATGTATATTCTATTCATTTGTAAATTGAAAAAAAAAAACTTATGTCTCCATGTATAATTTTCATGGTCAACTATGTGATGACACATGCCACGGCAGCATTCAATGCTATCTTAATTTTGATTGGCTCAATATATTTTGAATACTTTTTTTCATTACTTGAGGGAGGTGTCTCCAATTAATTTTTCTATCATTTGATTGACTTTTAATGGTTAAGATTTTATATTAGAGTTAAAGATATTATTGTAAAATTAAGTCTTAAATGATTATATTATTTTTATAGAGTAGATCTTAAGCAATAAAATCCAATCGAGTGGTTAAAAATTAAGTGGGGAGGAAGTTGAGAGAAATAACTATTTTCCTAAAAATAAACCAAGCTCTTCTCCTTGATTAACAAGTAATGCAATTATTTCGATCCCTTTCTAAATACTTTTTATATATGTGATATTTCCTTTTCTAAAAAAATTTATTACTTAATTTAATTGATACTTTACTCAATCGACACCGGATTTATTTACTTAATTTCATTGTATTATAATTAATCCATTAATTACAATTACTTAATATTATCATTATCATGTTATTATATTATATTACTTAATATGTTATGTTCTTTGTATAAATTCCTTAAATTTATAGAATATATTTTTAGCCCCTTGACACTAACATTGTCTGTCTCCCCGTAAAATACTAATTGTGCAAGAAAAATATTTAGATCAAATTTCTTATATTTATTTCATCAAGTTCTCCAATCATGAAAAAAATAAGACACATGACAACATGTGATTGGAGAATTTGACGAGATGGATATAAGTACAAACCTATATTATATATATTTGTACATTGAAAAAAATAAACTTATATCTCCGTGTTTAATTTTCAAGGTCAACTCAACGCCTGTGATAGCACATGCCTAGTCGTCAAAGAGAGAAATGGAAATTATTTTTAAATTAATATCACTATTCTGATTGATATTGTTAGATTTTGCTCCCTTTCTTTTCCCCCCTTTTTTGCATTCAATTCTATCTTAATTTTGATTGGCCCAATATATTCTTCCATACTTTTTTTGTTTGACTTTTGGCTTTAAAAAACCAAGCTCTTCTCCTTGATTGACAAGTAATATAATCGTTTACCTTTCTAAATACTTTTTTTTCTTGACTTTTGGCTTTACTTGATTGACTCTTGATTTATTTGCTTCATTTTGTTGAATTACAATCAATCCATTAATTACAGCTACTTAATATTATCATCATTATGTTATTATATCAATCAACTAAAATATGGATTTAGTTGTTTTAATACTCTTCCCCTTAAGCCCATTCCATACCTACTACGTAAACTCGAGCGTTTGCCTTCTTCATCGATCTCTTTCAAATATAACCCTCATAAAAAAAGAACCTCTTGATACGGTGGTTGTTGGTCCCACCATGAAAGCACCCTATAGTCCCTACAATATCTTAGTTAACATGTTCAAAAGACTTGAGGTGAAATCCCTAATTCAATTTCAATGTGTATGCAAATATTGGAAGGATCTCATCAAGTCTCCTCCTTTTATCCAAGACCACCTCCGCCATACAATTACCCATCGAAACCCTTTGCTTCTCATCTCCTGGATATACCCTATCGATTTGCGTGTTGGGTTAATGGATCTTGAACACAAGCTAGTCCTTGGAATTAAAAAGCCATCATTGATGGACTCATCCTATTTGATCATGGCTTGGTCTGTGTTTACATGGATGATGACCTTCTACTTTCTTTTCCTCATGACCCAAAGAAAAATGGTACAACTCCCCTCACTTTTTATTATGGAATCCAGCAACTAGACAGTTCAGAAAGGTGACAATGACTACTATGGACTTAAATGATAAATGCTGTTTAGGATTTGAGTTCACTCCTATTGATATTGATAATGATAAATGTAGTACCCAGATGAATTTTCACTCATTTGGGATAATTACTTTTGTCAATCATATTTTGAAGATATATTCTCCACAGAAATTGCCCCCTTTCTAATTTAGAAAAAGGACAAAAAAATATAATTGAAATATACAAAAGTCAAATAAAGGTGTTGAATTTCAATAATTTCAAATTGACTACTTTGGAATTTGAAATGTTGACAAATGTGGAAGATTACACAGTTACCCTTACATTTTATTTTCTAGATTACACAATTACCCTTACAGTTTATTTTTTCTAAGAAAATTCTTAAAGCTCTTGCTGGCAGCTAGAGCTCAGGTGCTAGTCGGTGGCTTGTCCTCAAAATTCTAGTGACCATGTCAGCAAGTTTTGACAACGAGTCATAAGAGCTCTAATTGTCAAATATATATATATATATATATATATATATATAAAAATTTCTTAGGCAAAGGTAATCAATATGAATACTTGAGTAGTTAATAGGGATATTAAAGTAGTAAACAAGGAAGTTGTTAAACATTTCCTAATAACTACTTTTATTTCGTTAAGAACTACTCAAGTTTCCATATTAACTACTTTAGTTTTGATATTGATTACTTTACTTGGCTAAATATGAAGTTCTTAATATATTTTTCAAATTTCCAAAATAAGAGTAGTTAACAGTGAAGCTAGATTACTTAATAATATATAAGGTTCCTATTGCGAAATAATTACTTTTGTTTTGCTATTTACTACTTTGGTTTTAGTATTAACTATTCTTATTTCAAAAATTCAAAAAGATATTAAGCCCTTTGTTGATAGCTAGCCAAAATAGTCAATATCAAAACTAAAATAGTCAATATGAAAACATAAGTATTTAATAGTGAAACAAAAATAGTTATTAAGAAATGTGCAACAAATATTGTGTTTACTAATTTAGAATCACTATTGACTACTTAAGTATCCATTTTGATTAATTTTTCTTGAAAATTCAAAAAATATATTAGACTGTTGGAGGTCCAATGATCACTCATCGGCACTAGTGACTGGCAAAAGATTTTAAGGATATTAAAAAAAATAAAAAATCAAGGATAATGACGTAGTTTCCTACACTTGATAACCTTTCAAAATTTCAACTTACATAATTTGAAACTATTGAAATTCACCACCTTTATTTATGTTTTATATATTTTAGAGAAAATTTCAGAAAAAGACCACCGAAATATATAAAGGTCGATTTAGTGCTATAAAATCATGAAATTCTAACTTTACTTATTTATGTAAATGCCACTGGATTTTTTCAGATTTTCACAATAACACTATTCCAATTCACAATAAGAATATTTCAATTCACAATAAGATATATATATTACCTAAATGTCTATATTGCTGTGAATTGATATGCTCTTGTTGTGAATTGAGATATTCTTATTGTGAAAATATAAGAGTATTTACGCAAATTAAGTAAACACACTAGATTGGCATTACAAGAGTGGCAAAGATATTTAAAAACCAATATAATATTAATCTCACATTTAAATAATTTTTTTTCGATTGAAACATTTAAATAATATTGATACATCAAATAAGTATACGTTAATTTTAATTAAGCAAAGGCCAACGTTAAAAACTTTGTTGATAAAAAGTTAGACCAAGTATACAATTAATTCTTTATCTTTGTTCAGCTTAACAATGTTTAAATGTAATTTATTTCGTATCATATAATGTATTAAACAAACTGACAAAAAATTAATTCTAGAGATTATATTATAAATTATTTAATTTTAAGAAATAAATAATAAAATTTTAAATGAGATTGTTGGAATTGAAAAAAAATGAAAGTATATATATATGAATACACTTATTATGAAAATTTTGAAGCTATTCTTTTCACTTACAAAACAAGCAAAAGAGAAAAAGAGAAAAACAATTGCTTCACAATTGTAATCTACCGTCAATCTCAAAACGTAGTATTGGGGGGAGTTCACCTAGGCACTCGATATTTAATTTTAGGGTTAAGATGTAAAAATAACAATAAATTATTTTTTTGGAAGCGTCCAGCACATTTAACTATTTTGAAGTGTAAAAATGACAATGAACTTTTTTTTTTGGAGCAAAAATAATAATGCCGTTAACTCCCACTAACGTTGTTAACTTTGTTTGAAATGTAGGCTTCACTGTCAAATATTTTAATACATTTTTAAAAAGTTATGGTGCAAAATGACAATGAACTAAATATTTTTTAATAGCATTTATAAGGCATATATATGCGCCTACATTATAACTAAAGAGATTTAAAAGAATTTAAAAAGTTAAAAAATTTTAAACATTCAAATATTTGTTTTGTAAATATTCGTATTTGTCTTTTTATTAGTTAAACTTAATTTTCTTGACAAAAAGGTGCAATAAAAAAATTTTACAAGACAAATATTTGAATAGCCAATATTTAAATCCCTAAATTATTTTAATTCTTTTTATTCATTTTGTAAATATCTATATTTTGTCTTTTATTGCACCATTTTGGTCAAAATAAAATTAAGTTTTTTATAGTACCTTTTTGGTTAAAATAAAATTAACTTTTATCAATGAAAAACAAATATGAGCATGTACAAGATAAATATGTGTAAGTCAAATTTTTTAACTTTCTAAATTCTTTTAAATCCATTTAATTATAATATAAACGTCCAAATTTTCCTTGTAAATGTTCTTATACAAAGAATAAAATAAGGAGGTTAATATAAATGCTTTTATGTAAATGATCATATTTAACTTGTAAATGTTTTTATGCAAAGAATAAAGTATGGACATTAATATAAATGCTCTTATCTAAATGTCTATATTTTCTTTATAAATGCTCTTACAAAAAATAATTTTGTTGGGTGCCCTCAGGAAAATAGTTCATTATCATTTTTGCACTCAGGAAAATAATTCATTCTCATTTTTGCACCTAAGAAAATAGTTCGTTATCATTTAGTGAGACCCACATTTCAAAAAAAGTTAACAGCGTTAGCGGGAGTTAACGGCGTCGTCCTTTTTGCTCTAAAAAAAATAGTTCGTTGTCATTTTTATACATCAAAATAGTTAATTGTATTGGACGCCCCTAAGAAAATAATTTGTTGTCATTTTTGCAACTTAAACTTTTAAAAATATATTAAAATATTCGATAATGAGACTCACATTTTTAAAAAAGTTGATGGCATTAGCAAGAGTTAATGGCATTGTCATTTTTGTTCAAAAAAAATAGTTTGTTGTCATTTTTTCACTTCAAAATAGTTAATTGTATTGGACACCTCTGAAAAAATACTTCGTTATCATTTTTACACTTTAACCCTTAATTCTATACCAAGTCCATGAATTCTTATGAAAAGAGATCTTTTTTTTTTGTATGAATCGGGGCTAAACGCCCAATCTTTCAATTAATAGAAATAAATCTCGGGCATGAATCACCCTGTACATCTCTATCCAACAAACTCTATAACCCCATAGGAGGATTATAAAGCCACTGTAAACCAGATCCACTCACAAGACTCTGATTTGCTAACCAGTCCGCACACATATTCCCTTCCCTAAATGTATGCCTTACTTGTATTTCCCACTCCTCATCTATCCACCTAGCTATTTGTTTCATAAACCTATCATTTACAACATTATTGAACAGAAAATCAGACAATCTTGAAACTACTATGTATGAATCAAATTCAACAATAATCTTCTTCAAATTTTTCTGCTTTGCCAGTTCAAACCCAGACCATACACCCTATAATTCTACTGTTATTGTTGTACACACTCCCACCTTATTCATAAATCCGCCTAGCCATTCCCCCTTTCATTTCTTATTAACCCACCACATCCTACGCTTCCTGGCTGACCTTTTACAGCCCCATCAACATTTAATTTCACCCACCCACTTTCTGGAGGTTTCCAGCTAATCCTCTTCCATCCGCCCAGCATCTTGTGACTCCCTTCATTCATTGCCTGTGATATCGACCATACATACCTCCATATAACCACTACATTTATATTACACCTATTAAAATCCTTGTCAAACAAAGATTTATTCCTCTAGAACCACATATACCAATATGTAACAGCAAATACATCTTTCCATTCAGTCCCTGTCTCTACTTTCTTCCTTAGTTTTAAATTTCTTTCCATCCATTCATGACAACTAAGCTCAAAGAATTCTGGTGAAATCATACCTACCCTTAGCTCATTCCATATTCTCCTCACATCATCGCAGTCTCTTATGGCATTTATCACATTCTCCAATCTCCTTTGGCATCTGCAACAAATGTCTGAACATAGCCCTGCTTTGCGTCTTCTTTCTGGTGTTTGTAACCCATCAACAGTAGCCATCCACAAGAATGTTTGAATCCTCTTTAGTCCTTTCCAACTCCAAATTACTCTCCATAATGTGTCTTTCTCCCTTACTTCCTCCCCTCCCAGTATGCAATACATTTCCTTCATGCTGAAATCTCTCCCCCTTGTTCCCATCCAGCCTAACACATCCTCTTCGTCCTCCTCTGCTGGTGGCAAGATTGCCATAATCCTCTCCATATCCTCCACTGGCAACCATTGACTCAATAGCTCAGTATTCCATCTGTTAGCAACAACGTATTCACATACTTTTTTATTCAACTCATCATCATTGGGTCTGTTAAAGCACTCTTCAAGTAGAACCTTTCCTTTGTTAACCCATTTGTGATTCCAGAACTCTGTTTTTTCCCCATTATTAACCTACCATCCTACTTGCTTTATTATCGTATGCCATAAACTCCCCAACTTCCTCCATAAGGCAGAATCCGTCATTTTCACTACACATTCATTCACTAACTCCTTACCTCTTCCATATCTTTCTGTTAGAATGGCAGAGCACATTTTTTCCGATTTGGCAATCACTTCCCAACCTACTCTGCATAGCAAAGCTTCATTCATCCTTTTCATGTTCTTTAATCTTAATCCACCCTCTTCTTTAGGTCTACACATTCTTTCCCATTTTACATTGTGTAATTTTCTTCTCCCCCTTATGTCTCCCCATATAAAATTCCTTTGTATTTTTTCTAACTCTTTACACACTCCAATAGGAATATCTTCATGCATCATGTTGAATACCGGAATCTATTGCATGACAACCTGAACTAGCGTTACTCTTCCTACCATTGACAGACTGCTAGCCTTCAATCTACTCAGTCGATTCTATATTTTATCCAGCAAGAACAGAAACTTGTATCTGTCCCTTCTTCCATATTGCACATGAGCTCCTAGATAGCGTCCCAGCTCATTTGTTTGCTTGAATCCACATATGTTTACCATCTCCTCTCTTCTAGTCATAGACACATTCCTCGAAAACATGACAGTAGTTTTCTGTACATTCAGCTTTTGCCCAGAAACTTCCCCAAATTCCCTTAAACAATTTAACATACCTCTTAGTTGATTTTCCTCTGCCTCACAAAAGAGTAGAAGATCATCTGCAAATAGCATATATGTTATTGGAGTTCCTCTTATTCCCATGCTCAATGGTCTCCACTCTTCTTCTTGGGCTCGATCCATAATCATATGTGTTAGTTTCTCCATACCCATTACAAACAAATATGGTGACAATGGATCACCTTGCCCACCCCTCTTGTAGGCCAAAAATTATCTGACTTTGTCCCATTCCATAATAACGCATTGAAGGTGTTTCAAAATATGCACTCATAATTTCTACTAGTTCTTTAGGCAGCCCTGCTTCATGAAACACTTCTTTCAAAAACTGCCAACTCATTCTATCATAGGCCTTTTGTAGGTCTATTTTGATAGCCAAATACCCCTTCGATCCCCCCAAATTCCCCATATAATGAGATATTTCTTTTGCTACTATGATACTATCCTGAATGCATCTACCAGGAACAAAGCTGGTTTGAAAGTGTGAAATTAGCTTCAGCAGTAGTGGTTTCAGCCTATTAACAATTATCTTCGGTATGATCTTGTACAACACATTACATAGAGAGATTGGCCTCAAGTTATTCACTGTTTCTACTTTCTCTGTCTTCGGAATCAGTACTAACAGAGTGGAATTAAGCTCCTTCACTCTCGCTGGTTCACACCACATCTTTTGTACTAGCTCTATTGCATTGCTTCCAATCAGTTCCCAGTTATTTTGAAAAAAGGCATCTGGGAACCCATCACTTCCTGGAGCTTTAAAAGCTCCAATACTAAAAATTGCCTTTTTAACTTCTTCCTCTACTAACCCTTTCCTCAATTTCCTCAACTCTTCTTCTTCTATGACTGCCCATTGATGCTTTGTCTCCACCCATCTTCTTTGCTTTATCTCTTCTGTAAACAATTTCATATAAAATTTCTTTACCATATCTACTAGCTCCCTTTCATTCTCCACCCATCTTCCTTCTTCATTTTTTAACATACTAACTCTGCTTCTTCTTCTCCTTGCCACTGTTTTTAAGTGATAATACTTGGTATTCCTATCACCATTTTGAATCCATTCACTTCGTGACTTCTGAAACCAAAAGACTTCTTCTTGATCCAGCACCTCCATTAGTTCTCCTACTAGTCTCCCCTCCAAATCTTCCAGAAAAGGGTTATATGAGTGTCGTTCAACTTCCTCTGAATCCCTCCACTATGTGCCACCAATCTTCTTTTCTTTCCTTCAATAAACCTGAAGGTCTCCTTATTCCATATGGACAATGGTTCTCTTAATGCTTGTAGAGCGACATGCGCATCAAATTCCCTACTCCACTATGTCCTTAATAACTCCTTAAATCCCTTATGGCCCATCCACATTCCCTCAAATCGAAAGGGTTGACTCCCTTGACTGATTTGTTTCCTTTCCAACTCCAATAATAAAGGATGATGATCAAAGTTCACCCTTGCTAAGACTCTTGTAGTCATGTTAGGAAACTTTTGTTGCCACTCTACATTACAGAGAAATCTGTCCAGCCGCTTGAATATCTAGTCCCTGCCTTGCCACTTTGGCCCTCTCCATGTAAAAAGAGGCCCTTCTGCATCAATGTCAATAAGTCCATTATGCTGTATCCATTCTCTAAACATTTCACATCTTCTTGGGCTTGGTTCCACACCCCCTTTTTGTTTTAAAGGAGACACAATCTCATTGAAATCTCCTCTTAACAGCCACGTTGAATTTGTCTCACTTGCCAATCTACTCAAATTCCTCCATAATTCCTCATGCCTAACACCTTGCGGATTCGCATATACTATGGTACACATCCAGCTCTCACTTCCTGCTCTTATACGAACATGTAAGTATTGATCATTGTATTCTAGCACCTGAACTCTCCAGCCCTCTTCCTTCCAGCATAGCCAAATTCCTCCAGCAAATCCCCTAGCTTCCACTTTCTCAAAAAATCGAAAACCCAGCTTTCTAATTGCTTCTTCCGCCCTAGCACCACTTATTCTTAGTTCCAACAATGCAGTGAAGGTCGGATTTTTTTGTCTTAGCATATTTTTACAAGCAAGAGTAAACTGCCTACTTGCAGCCCCTCTACAGTTCCATATCGCTAACGACATTAGACACTGTTACAAAATACTCTTCTTTCCTCAACTATACTTAGTCCACCATTTTCATCAGCCTTCATGCTATCAATCTCTTCATCTGCATCCTCCTCCATTCCATTAGTTGGTACATCTACCATTTCTTTTCCTTTTGGATCATATTCTGACTGATTCACACCCATTTCGACCCCTAGATAGAATGTAGCTTGCCACCTTCTTTGTATCTAGCTCCACTTCCTCCATACCTCTTTCGTCTCCTGACCACTGCCTTACCAAATTACTATCATTGTCTTCCTCCCCTTCTATTCTACTTTTTACTACAAAGAATTCTCCGCTTGTATGCACTTCCCTTTCCCCTTTAGATTCTATCTTCTGTCTCCCATTTTCTTGTTTTCCACTCACATTTATTCTTATATTTTTACCTCCTACAACGGTTTCCTCATTTCGGTCTTCTTTTGGTTACGGTTTCCTTCCACTTTCTTCTTCTTATTCCCTTCCTCCTTTCTTGGCCCCGCAAATACCCTCCTCTCTTTCTCCATTTCCTCAATAATCCCCTCCCTATTCAATGCCTCAAACCGTGACGGAGCTCCAACCCTTTCTTCAACCAACCTACTCCTTCCCCCTCTTCTTACCCTTTGAACCACTTTCCATAACCCTTCAGTCTCATTGCTATCCATATTATTCGCTTCCCCTGACATAGTTGATTCAGGAGCACGTTCCTTTGTCACATTATTAGTACCAGTTTTATTGCAACTCTCCTTGACATGACCATAGTTACCACAGTATAAACAAAGCAGTCCCATACTTTCATATTCAATAGGAAAGCTTACTCCATCCACTGCATACTTAGGTAGCAATGGTTTCGTCAGATCAACCTCCACGCATATCCTGGCAAAATCTCCCCCATTTCCTTCTTGCCGTGTGCTCGTCCACTTTCAGAACTCATCCAATCTTGCTCCCTATAACAAACAGGATTTTCTTATCATATAAATCCAACGAGATAATTGGTAATCTCACCCATACTGTTACCTTGTTGATTTTTTCCTTCCCCGGGTTGAAACTAGGCTTCCACCGCATTACTATTAGGTATGAATCAAGTACCACCCACGATCCTCCGATTAGTGCCAATTCATAATCCTCCACACATTGAAAATCTACCAAGAAGTAATCCATGTCAATATCAACTACATCCACCTTTCTATGCTTTCCCCACAACCTATCCAATTTTGGCTCTAAATTCCTCAAACTAATTAGTTTCCCTAATAATTTCACAATAAGTGTCATCCTGAACGGTTTCGCTAACCTCTCTTTTCCTTCTCATCAATCAGAATATTAGGGCATAACGGATTTGATCTATCTACCTGAATACCACCAGTCGCATCTAGTACAGATTCAAAACTTGTATCAACTGCAGCTTCCTCTTCCGTACTCCAATGTCTTTCTTTCTGTGAGTCGTTAATCAACGAATCCCGATACGAGCAATTTCTCCTCCCGTCATTACTTTCAACCTTCTTAGCATCCATCCAGCTTTCTACTCGAGGATTCAGCAACACCTTTTCAGAGTAGCTACCTTCCTCCCTACGGACTTTCTATTTGCTTCTATGCAGTTCATCTTCCTCCTCCGTCGACATTCCCACACTCTCCCCCATACACCACAAAAAAAAAATCTTACTCACCCTTGCTTTGCACAGCACAAAGCAAGGCCACTCTTTCCCTTCCACCGCAATGGGTGACGGAATCTCACAATTTGCCGGCCGGTGTTCAACTTTTTTCCTTCCACAAAGCAAGGCTTAAAAAAAAGTAGGTCTTATTATGAAAAGAGATCTTTATTAGATAAAAGTATACATTTTATCTCATAAATTTATACCTTAGTTTGCTATGAAACATTTTTCAGTAAATCAACCTCAATAATATTATGCGGTAGGCTTGTAGAACAAGATAGGTTCAAGAGAGAAAAAATCTTTACACTTCAACAATGCTTTCTCAAGTACTTTCTTACACTTTTTTTTCCTTGCGCTTTTCTAGTGTTGTTCTTTATGGCACCCTTTTCTTTTTAGCTTTTCCTTTTTTTTCTTTTTTGTTGACTTTTCTAGCATTGTGCATTTTTGTTTGTTGGTTAAGTAGTTAATCTGTCCTGAAAATTCAAGCTTAAGGGTAACATTGTTTTGAAAGTGTTTTTTTCTTAATATTACCTGAAAGTGCTAAAACGTAATAATTTTGCCCTCCGTATTAAGAACATTAATTTTCTCCGTTAAAAGGTATGTGTCCCTCTCAGGCGTCACTCAAATTGCCAGCTTATTGCCACATATTTCTTCTATCCTTTCCACCTCATCCTCTCCTAGCTCCTTATTTCCTCCCTCTCCTTGCTCCCGTGTTCATCACATTCATCATCGTCACCCAGAAAAATTTATCTCTCAGCCACTGTGCCCCACCACTAGCCCCATCATTGATTTGCTTGCTTCAAGGATTATGCTGTAGAGCTTGACAAATATTCAATGAAAATGAATGAAATCAGCCCTCTTTGGACATCATCAATGAAACCCCCTCCCTCCCTCTCCCTCTCTGCCATTGGATCTCTGACGGCAAAGATCCAACAAAAAAGGGCAAAAGGGAACCTCTCAATGAAACCCTCCTTCCCTCTCTCTTTCTCTCAATAATGAAGATTTGGCATAAATGAATGGCAATGAGGTCAGAGTTCGTCGAAAGAAGGTCAGTTTGAGTTCCTTACTGAGTCTTCCTTTATTGTTCAAGATTTCATCTTTATGCCTATTTCATTATCTTCCCTTGCTTGTTCAATATTTTATTTGTGTGCATCTTGTTCAATCATCTTTCCCAGTAGGTTCTCACAATTGATGACAATGATTTGTGGGTTTTGATCTCCAAATTTGTATTTGATTTATGTTTTTATTCATGTTTTGGGTCTGAAATTTGAATTGCTGGGAGAAGGTCAAAAAATTGATTAGGAGTATTGAAATCTCTTTTTCAGGATGCACTATAAGCTACCTAAATCTGGTAAACTCCAAATAACCGCTTTATTTTTATTAGAGTGATTGTGGCTGAGAAAAATTGCTTCTTTTTTAATTTGGGAGAATGAAAATAGATTGAAAGCAGGTTTAGGGGGACAATTTCTGGTTATGACACTTCAATGTGTTGATCCCACATGCCTGGAATTAATCTTTAAGGCAAGTTTGATATGGTGTTGTGGTAAGAGAAGGCTTACAAGCTTTCTGGGTGTTTTCTTTGTTATCTGAAAAAAAAAATCTTCAACAGATAGTTTTTATTTTCTGATAAAATTAGTGAATAAGCCACGTGGATTATATGGTAGTGATGTGGCTTAATATGCTAGCCACCTCATCATAAAGGATCAACATTAAACTTATCAATAGTAGGACAACATTGTTATATTTTACTACTTCAAGCGCAATATTAAAATAAGAAAAACTTTTAAAATAATATTACTTTAAGTTTATACTTTCAAGACGAATTTACTATTTAACCCGTTTTTGTTTTTTTTTTTTTCAGCGTTGTTCTTTCATGCTGTACACTTTTATGATTTGATTTAGGATTTAGATTTATTTTTTTGAATTTCAAATTATTATTATTTTATTTCTATTGTAAAAAGAAAGGCTTACTGGATGAGTGGAAATCACTGTTTCCCGATTCACGTCTGAGTGTTCTTCTAGGTCAACTTTTCTTCCATTTACTTTGAGATGCTATCGGCGAAGATGTCGTTATGTGCCGCAAGAAGGTACGTTTCCTCCAGACTTCCTCATTTTGCTCCACGTTCTTCGTCTTCCATCTTCCTCTCTTCTGCTTATTCTCCCAACCCAAAGTGCTTTGCTCATTCTCCAACCCCAAATGCAAATTCTATTCACGATTCCGTAGCTTCCTTCAATCGCTTACTCCATATGCATCCTCCACCTTCTATAGTCCAAATTACTAAGATTTTAGGATCCATTGTCAAGGCTAAGCATTATCGCACAGCTATCTCATTGTTTGCACAAGCTGAGTTCAGGGGATTCAAACCCGATTTATTTACTCTGAACATCTTGATCAACTGTTACTGTCATTTGGGTCAGATGTATTCTGCTTTCTCAATGCTAGGAAAGATTTTCAAAGCTGGCCTTCATCCGGACATCGTAACTTTGAATACGATGATAAAAGGATTATGTACTAGGAACCAAGTTGGGGAGGCATTGAACTTTTACGGTGACCTGGTGGCCCAAGGATTCCAATTTGATGAAGTTAGTTACGGAATCTTGATTAATGGGCTATGCAAAATTGGGAAAATGAGGTCTGCCATTAAATTGGTCCGAAAGATGGAGAGGCAGTTAGTTAAGCCTGATGTAGTCATATACAACACAGTCATCGATGGTCTTTGCAAGTGTGGACATGTCATTGAGGCCTATGAATTGTTCTCTAAAATGATTGATCAAGGAATTTTACCAAATATTGTCACCTATAACTCTCTAATCCATGGTTACTGCAGAATGGGACAATGGCAGGAAGCTAGGCAGTTGCTAGATGAGGTGATATTGAGGGGCATCCAACCTGATATTTATACATTTAATATAGCCATTGATATGTTCTGTAAAGAAGGAAGGATCATAGAAGCTCAAGCTGCACTTGCCAGGATGATGAAATGTGGTGAGAGACCTAATGTTGTAACTTACAATTCATTGATGGATGGATTGTGTAAGATCAAAATGGTTGACGAAGCTATGGGTCTCTTTAAAGAAATGCATCGTGAAAACTTGGTTCCTGGTACCCAGACTTACAATTGTCTTATTGATGGCATGTGCAAATTAGGAAGAATGTCATGTGTGCAAGATCTTGTTTACGATATGCGTGATAGTGGTCATGCCCCTGATGTATTCACTTATAGTATTTTGTTAGATGCATTTTGCAAAAGCCGGAATATCGACCAAGGGATTGCATTATTTCAGCAAATGGTTGCCCAGGGGGTTCAACCTGATTTGTACACAATTAACATACTCATTTATGGTTTGTGTAAAGGTTATAGACTAAATGATGCTTGGGAGATTTTTAGATACCTTTTGATCAAGGGCTTTCATCTTGATACCTGCACATATAACATCATGATCAATGGGTTATGCCGAGAAGGACTGCTTGATGAAGCCTTGACTTTGCTTCCAAAAATGAAGGAGAATGGCTGCCTCTCTGATTTAATAACATATAAAATACTTCTTCGAGCTCTTTTGGAAAAAAATGAGATTGAGAGAGTAGAGAATCTTCTTCTGGAAATGATTGATAGGGGTCTTCTGAAACAAGAAAACAAGGTCAGATAGTCTCCCGAATATGTTATACTTGTACAAATGTTCAAATTTATCCTTAGTGGTTAAGTATACATGTCTGATGTCATGTCTGTTTTCTTCACATATAATGTATCGGCACTAAATAATTAACAGAAAGCATGCTGCATTTACATAATTGTTAGGTTTAGGGTTTTATATAATCCTATTCCTGAGTATCATGTTTGTGGTTTAAACAACACCTAGAAGATTTGGAATTAAGACTTATTGGAAAATAGTGACCAGAAGATTTGTCCTTTTAGAAGATGTAGAAGCTACTTAGCTGTAACTTTTGGCTTCTAATTTTCTTTCCCCTGCTTCTTTCTTTCTCTTTCATGGAAGGAATGTG
>JBAGKO010189784.1:0-15194 GCA_037177275.1 Acacia concinna
ATTTATTAACACTTAAAATATATTATTTTAAAATTAATTTAATTTAAAAATATTTTTCATAAATCGGTAAATTTTTTATTATAGTATGCTAATATAATTTAAATTAATAATATATCATTATAAATAAAATTATATTTTTTTATTACATATAAATTAAAAATATGTTATTATGAATAAAAAATAACTATTATAATTTTTTAAAAAATTATTTAAAAAGTTATAATATTATAATTGGAAAATATTATTATATGTTTAACATATATTATTATAGTAATTAAATAATTTGTAAATTAATTTGTATAACATACAAATAAAATATATAAGCTAATATATTAGAGGTAAAATAATAAATTGCGATTATTTTTTACCTCCCCTCCTCTCCCATCTCCTCCCCACCAATTAAACCAAACAAGACAGCATTCCTTCCTCCCCAATCCCCATCCATCACCTCGCCTTCCAGCCCTCCCCCTCCATTCCTCCCTTCAAACCAAATGAAAGTCTCTCACCTTGCAATTATGTAACCTTCAGTCATTAGTATGTCATCTCTCTCTCTAATTAAAAAAAAAAAAACTCTGCGGATACGTAACCAATTTCGACACTCATCCACTTCAAAGCCATCTCCTTTGCTTGAAGCTTCTGAACTTCCATGACCTCTACTTCCCCCTTGCTTTGCCCACTGCACTGTTCAGTCCCTGTCCTCGCCAATGACTTTGCTATCCACTCCTTCACATATGAACGTAGATATGTTGATCAAGATAAAGAATTACTCTTTCAACATCACCTCCAAGGAGAACCTGAAATTGGCATGCTTATCGTTTTGACTTTGATTAAGTCACTATCGCCAGCAACGCAAGGATCAATGATAATGCTCTGGGTACCTCTGTGGGAAAAGATGTTTAGAGAAAGCTCCAAAAAAATGGAGGGAGATATTGTGCAAAAAAGGAGAATGGAGATGGGGGGGGATAATATCTCTCTTTGGGACTGTCGGTGATGATTAATGCAAAAGTCTACCAGTTTAAATATTAAACAGGAGAATTGGATAATGCCAAACCCAAAGATTAAAAAAACTGCTACTAACGATTAGGCTGTGAGAATAATAATGAGTTGAATGAAACACAATTTCTCTCCTATTTATACAAGATTCACATACTAAAAAAAAAACTTACATTTCACTGAGCTAGAGAGCTGTCTATAACTAGAAACCCAGTAATTTCTCCTCCACGAGCACTGAATTATAATTAGTCAACCTTAGAAAGACGCTTGAAAAGTTGTGTTGCTTTGTACAGGGCAAGCCCACATACGAGAATGGCACGGGCTCAAGGTTGTTTCCTCATAAAGATATGGCAGTGGAAGGGCAAGAATATAAACTGAAATTGGAACTGCATATTTATAAACGTACATCAGCTGATATGCACTTAAATTAAAAGCTGAATCAATTAATGCAAGACACTGGACAGTCAAATTTTTATTAAATAATAGAAAGCGTGAGTACCTGACAACATTACCAAAAGGGAAGAGACAACTGCAGAAGAAATTTTGACTACATTGAGCAGTGATATGTTGAATGACCGCATTAATGGCGATGTAAAGTAGCGGAAGGAAGGGAGCCCCATCGCAACCTGAGACGTGAACTTCCGGATTGTGAATAACATGTGATGAAAGTAAAATTATATTTTTATAAGATTTTTTTATTAAATTTAAATAATTAATCACAAATTTTAGATTTAATTATATTTGTTGTGATTGATTGTGACTAATTGTGGTTACAATCAATTAAACTTAAAAAGGAAAAAAAAATCTTATATTTCATAATTTATATTAATTAGTTTATTTTTAAAAATTAATATATTACATATTTATTACCCTTATTTGTAGATTAGAAACTAGGTCAAGAAAAATCAAGAAGGTGATTCTTGAAAAGAAAAAAAAAATTATAAAAAGAGAGAAGAACAGTGCCACAAGGGAGACGTAGCTACAACGTCGGCTGCTATAGTAACATGAGTGAGAAACAGAGTGCAAGCTACAGTGAAGGAGAGTCACAATGAATTTAGTAGAGAGGAGTGGGTCTTCCTTCATCTTCACTTCTTCACCCTATCACCACCAACCACCATCCTCCTTTTATTACCACCACCATGATCATCTTCTTCGACTCATCACTACCACTGGTGAGAGAGAAGCACAGCACACACAGGGAGGACTTTTGTCATCTCCTGGATCCATTACCATCATCACAACGGAGTGAACATTATTAGCCACCGCTACCACCGTCATTCATCGTCCTCATCCTTAGCCTTCTCCAGTCACCATCTTGTCACCATCTTCATCTATCAAAAATCACTACCACCAACGACTTATTGTTGTCAACCATCACCATCAGAGAAGAGTGAGACAGCCGCGAGTGAGGGATCTAGAGGTTACCCACCATCATCTTCCTCATCATTGTCCATTACCAACTCCGTCGATGACATTGCCGTTGCTTCTGTCTCCCTCCACCGTGAAACCCATAATCATCGTCACTCCTCCATGGTCCACCTTCACCATCAACAGTTTCTCGTTCACCACTATGCATCACTATCTAACCAACTTCATTTCTTCTTTCAAGACCTAACATGCCCACTAGCAATATCTAATCAGACTTGACCTTTAGTGTTGCTCATAGGCTGCTTGATCTTTAATTCCATTGTGGCTGTGTCTAAGAGTAGGATGAGTGGCTGGTTTTTCTCTTGAGTTTTGGTAGTGAAGGAGGTGGCTAAAGTTTCAATGGGCTACAAAGGGGAGTTTACTATTTTTCATAAGCTTACTTTATGTATTATGAATTTTATTTGATGTGGTTTTATTTTGATACATATTTGTAAGACTTATTGAAGTATTTTTGTGTTGAATTTTGTTTTAGTGCACTTGAGATTTATATCGATTTATTTCCTTTGGGATTAATAATTTATGCATTTTATATGATATCTAGATTGTGTGATAAATTAATCCTAATTTGAGTATCGCGATTGTACTCTCAATAAGAGGAAGTTTTAGCGCACATCAAGTGATGTTTAACAATTTATTTAAGTGATGACTATGATTCTATGAATGCGATTGTAGGAGTAATGATCAATTAGATAAATTAGATCCAATGCAATTGCTTGGGGTTATTTTTATTAGACTTGATGTGATTTTTAAACTCCCAATTAATTTTAAAAAACTAGGAAATTCACCAATTTTGCTATCAGAACTCGTTTTATCATATTACCTTTTTAATTCAGAAATATTCCTTTCTTTATTATTTTTTTACAAAAATACCAAAAAATACTAGCATAGTCAATTTTCATTTTAATCTAAAGAAAAAAAAAATCAATTTCAAAACCCTATTTTTAATCATGCTTTTAGTAATTAGTTTAACCCAGGGATTCAAAATAAAAGACTCATTGATAAGATAACGATCCCAAGTTGTTTGCACCATATTTCATTCTAATTCGTAGTAATTTTGTATTTGACCTGAGGCGACTAAGATTTTGTCAAATCAACATGGATAGAAAAAAGTAAACTAAGGAAATAAGAACTAGGAAGTTCTCATTTTTCTAGAACAACAGTTTTCCTAAAATAATAGATTAACAGACTGGCAGCAATCCAGGCCAATGTTATAGAAAGCAGATTATATGTGAACTTTGATGCCCTGAACATGGAGCATTAGGCTATTAGTTACCTCCTTCTACTATATGGCTTAGCGTGTGTTTGGCTAGACTTTTTGAAACCTAGGTTTGGGCAAAAACCTAAGTTTTAAAAAGGAGATAGGCAAATATTCAATAATTATTACAAACTATCGTTTTGGTCCAAACCTAAGTTTGGCGTCCAAAATTTAAGTTTTGAAAAAAAAAAACTATTTTTTTAGCCTTTTCTCTCATCCTTTTCTTATTTCCTCCTTTTTCTCTCTCATCCTCTTTCTTTGTTCTCTATGCAATTATCATAAAAGCTAGTCCCTTTTGGTCATTTAATTTGATCATTAAAAAAACTATTCTGTTAATATTTATTCAAACACTATCATTTTATCAAAATCACTTTTTTTGCATAAGCTATTATCAAAAAACTATTTTTAAAAAGACATTCTACTCACAAAGCTATTTTTAAAAAGCTAATCTAATTGCACCCTGAATCAATAATGTTTGTGTTGTATAAGAAACAAGGATGAAATATTAACTGCAAAAACATTTGTGACCAATTGTGACCAAAATCTTTAAGCGATAGGCTAGTTCATGGACAATTGTAGCTGAATTCTCTTTTTGTATCAACGTAGGCGTAGGCATTGACAGAATGCAACCAGAAACATAAAGATCTCATACGACATCTAGTCTGATAATTTTAACTGCAGAAGAATGAATGGAAATCCATACCATTATAGTGTTAGAGTATAAAACCATGCATTAAGGTTTGTTACTGGATAGCTCGTAATTTATCAGAGCTTACCAACTGTATTAGCTCCTTCATTCAGAAAGCAACCAGCTGCGCGTTTATAATATGAAGGAAATTGAACAAAAGGAATTCCTAATAAATTAGAAAGAAACGGTAGAAAGAGAAGAACAGAAGGAGCCTACATTAGAAAAAATAATAATGATAATAATCAGGAACCATATATATTTATGAACACAACCTTGTTTTCATTATGGAAGTCGTAGACATAAAATAGACAACATTCAATTTACAGTTTGATGGCTAGCTAGTAATATACTTTCAAAATAAGAATTTGTTGAATCATTCAAAGCAAACTCTAAGTAGAATGCCAAAATGAATTTTCTTGATTGAATAGTCCAAAAAATTATATTTAACAGGGAAAAAACAGTAAATCCTCAAGGATTAGGCAATATAATCCTTCCCTAAGGAGACTATCTTCAGCTAGCATTTCTTCACGCTCTCTTATTATTTGCTATATATAAGGGAAGTGCGCGCGCGCCCCAGGGGGATGATATAAGGAAAATACGAAGCTTCATATTAAGAAAGTTTAAACTTGTAGGTCGCTCCAAAATGGTCATTGCATTAAGAGGTACAAGTATAACAACCTTGAAATGAGTAATACCAGGATAAGAAACTAAAAACTTCATTGAATTTATTACTATTAAAAATATTTTAGAAGCTTCTCGTTATAACTAGAAAAATAATTTATGGATTGAATGCAATAAAAATAGCTGTTGTGGAGCTATAAGACTGAAGAATCCGAATCAATTTCTTTTATTGATCATCGATGGAATATATATAGACACAGGAGAGGAGAATCTGTTATAACAAATCCGAGTATGATGCCTAGGTCCACTGTACATTTGAATGGTTAAATATCCTAATAACTCTCAACTAATTTGTACAAAATAATAATAAATAATAATTCTATAATTACTACACTCCCTCTCAAGTTGAATTATAGATATTGATCATGTCCAACTTGTGAACAAATCCTTCAAATGTATCTTCAGATAGTCCTTTTGTAAGTATATTTGTTGTTTGTAGTTTAGTTGGGATATAGGATAGACAAATTATTCCTTCATCAACCTTCTCTTTGATGAAATGTCGATCTACCTCCACATGCTTAATTCTACTATGTTGTACTAGGTTTAAAGCTATACTCAGAGCTGCTTTATTGTCACAAAATAACTTGATAGGAGCTGTAATTTGGACATAGGCTTTATCAGTGACTCATTTCAGCCACATTCCTTCCATAACTCCTTGAGACAATGCTCTTAGCTAAGATTCAGCACTACTTTTGGATATTACTCTTTGCTTCTGACTTTGCCATGTGACAAGATTTCCCCAAACATAAGTGCAATAGTCGAAAGTCGATATGCTATTTTCTTTATCCCTTGCCTAGTCTGCATCTGTATAGATCTCAATGGTTATGAGGTTGGATTTTCTAAAAAAGAATCCTCTACCTGGAGTACCTTTAAGATACTTTAGAATCTTATATGCTGCAGTCATGTGCTTATTTTTTTGTGAATGCATGTGTTGGCTGGCGACGCTTACTGCAAACGCAATGTCTGGCCAAGTATGAGAGAAATAAATGAGTTTACCTACCAACCTTTGGTTTCTCCCAATGTCTGTAGGCTTCTCATCATTTTCTTGTTTCTTTCTTTTAGCTGCTTCTTGTTCTGTTTTTGCTGGTTTTAGATTCTCTTTCTTCTTTTTCTTACAACTTATAGGAGTTTTACTGGGTTTAAATCCAATCATACCCGTCACTTTCAATAGACCCAAGACATACTTTCGCTGAGAGATATTAATACCTTCCTTAGACCTAGCAACCTCCATTCCCAAGAAGTATTTGAGGTTTCCAAGATCCTTACCTCAAATTCTTTATTCAAAGCTGTTTTGATTTTATCAATTTCCTGAATATTGTTTCCTGTGAGCACAATATCATCTACATAGACTATTAGGATAGTAATTTTCTCACCAACCTTTTGAGTGAACATAGTGTGATCAGAGAGACTCTGCTTATACCCTTCAGCTTTCAAGACATTTGAGAACATGTCAAACCAGGCCCTTGGTCAGTGCTTCAAACCATATATTGACTTATTAAGTCTACACACTTGGTGTTCTTTGCCATGCTCAAAGCCTGGTGGTAGTTTCATATACACTTCCTCCTTTAACTCTTCATTTAGGAAAGCATTCTTGATATCCAGCTGTTTCAATGGCTAATCTAGATTTGCAGCAATGGAGATAAGTACTCTTACTGTATTTAATTTGGCAATCGAAGCAAAGGTATCATTGTAATCGAGTCCATAAGTCTAAGTAAAACCTGGAGCAACCAACCTTGCTTTATATTTGTTTAAGGAACCATTAGCATTGTACTTAGGGGTAAACACCCATTTGCAACCTACAACCTTCTTTTCCTTCAGTAAGTCTGTAAGATCCCAAGTCTGATTTTTCTCAAGAGCACTAATCTCATCTAGTACGGCTTCCCTCAATTTAGAAATTTTTAAGGCCTCATAAACATTCACTGGGATCTAAATTTCATCAAGATTGGTCACCAAATTGTAGAAATTGTTAGAAAGTTTAGCATATGAGACATAGTTTTGAATATGATGATTAGTGCATGTACGTGGTTCTTTCCTCAGAGCAATGGGTAAATCCAACTCACCTTGTTTTGTAGAATCTTTCATTGGTGAAGAGAGTAGCACAACAGCTGGTATAGCAGTATTACCTATCTTTTTGTTCTTCCTGAAGTAGATTTTGTCCCATCTCTTGTCCAGATGTTTATTTTTATCTTTATCTAGCACATTAGTGTTAGATGGCACTGAGGATGAGTCAATGAGAGTGGATGGGTGTGAGGTAGTGTCACAGGATTAGAGGGTGGAATGGGTTCTAGTACAGTATTATCAATATGAAACTCACCTAAACTCTTCCCCTGAAGTGAAGATTGAGGGTAAAATGGTTTATGTTCATAAAAGGTAACATCTTTGCTGACATAGAGGTGCTTTGTAAGAGGATCATAGCATTTATAGCCCTTATGAAGATTGGAATAACCAAGAAAAATGCACTTGGTAGCTCTAGGGTCAAATTTTGAGGATGGATGGTGAAGATGAACAAACACAGTGCAGCTAAAAACTTTCAATAGTATAGACTATTCTAAGTGAGAGATGATGTGAGTTTGGTGTAATTTTTCAAGTGGAGAGGTATAGGAGAGAATACGGCTGGGCATGTGGTTGATAAGGTGAGTAGCGGTAAGAATGGCATCCCCCCAATAAAAATTGGGAACATTGCTAGTGTATATGAGGGCACGGGCAATTTCAAGGAGATGTCGATTTTTTCATTCAACAATACCATTTGTTGTGGAGTATTAGGACAACTGCTTTTATGAACAATACCTTTAGTTTTAAGGAAGTGATCAAAGGAGGAATTAAAATACTTAGTTCCATTATCAGAGTGCAACACTTGAATAGTTGAGTTAAATTGAGTTTGAATATAGTGAAAAATTATGTAAAAACATAATATACATCATATTTTTCTTTTAGAAGGTAAACCCAACACATATGAGTATGATCATCGATAAAGGTGACAAAATATTTGGAACGAGTGCGATTTGGAATGCGAGAAGGACCACAAATATCATTATGAATGATGGAAAAAGGACGAGTGGATTTATAATGAGACGAGGGATAAATGACACGATGTTGTTTTGCTAACACACAACTGTCACAATGAAAATCAATAGTTTTATTAATTGAAAATTGAGGAAACATTTTCAATAAATAGGAGAAACTAGGATGACCCAAGCATTTGTGCCATAAAACTAAATTATTGTTACTAGAATCAGAAACAAAACTTGTGACTGGAGAAGAGCAAATACTTGTAGTAGGAACATTGAGATAGTAGAGACCACTACGCTCATTAGCTGTGCCAATTGTCTTCCCCGATGAGAGATCTTGAAACAAATAATGAGTAGCAAAGAAATTAGCTGAGTATTGGGCCTGTTTAGTTAGCTTGCTGACCGAGAGAAGATTACATGCAAGTTGTGGTACATGTAGAATAGATTCCAGTATTAATTCTTTGGTTAGAGGAACAGTACCAATACCAACAATAGTATCAACATAATCAGTAGTAGTGCGAATTTTACCATTAACAGCTAATGGTTTATAAGAGGTAAATAAACTTGAATCTGAGGTCATATGATCTAAAGCACCTATATCCACGATCCATAAAGAAGAAGCGGAGGATAAAAGAGCAAGAAGTGGGTTACCTTGTGTGGCAATAGAAGCAACTGAACCTTATTGAGATTTGAATGTTTTCAGCATATCCAATGATTGAGTCAATTGAGTTTGATCAAGTACTGGAGGAGGTGTCGTGGACATCTTGTCAGCATCCACTTGGGTTTAGTGAGCATTAGAGGAAGGCTTGCGAGACTTCCAGTCAGCAGGCTTACCATTTAATTTCCAACATTTGTCTTTAGTATGACCACTTTTCTTGCAATAGTCACACCAGTGAGAAGCAACAGAAGAAGAATCAGAGTGTTTGCTAACAAGACTAGAAGCCTCTGATGGTGCAAGAGAAGAGTTGATCATCATCGTCCGCCGTCGAGACTCTTCATGTCGCATTTCCAAATAGACATCTTTGACTTGTGAAAACGAAGTGTTGCTCAAAAGCCAAGCCCTTGTTGCATCAAATTCTGGATTTAACCCAGCCAGAAAAAGCATAACTTGATCGACGTTGAGGTGCTTATTATAACGTGCAACCTCCTCTAGAGATGAACAACTATGGTCGACAAGCATATCCTCGTCTTGCTATAAACCCATGAGCTAAAACCAAAATTCTGACACAGTATGAGACCCCTGAGAAGACTTCCACATCCACCGCCAAAGATCAAACAGTAGTGACAGGTCCTTCCCATCAACATATGATTCCCAAACAGTATCCCAGATGGCTTGCACAGTTGGAAGGTACATAAACCCATGCTTTATGGCAGGGGTCATGGCATTAATAAGCCACAAACTCACAAGGGAATTATCTGTTTCCCATTAAACAAATTCTCGAGACTTCTCATCAGTCGACGAGTGGCAGCACCGATAAGAAACGCTGACTTGTCGAGACCTCCAATAGCGAGCTTCATTGCACAAGCCCAATCATGGTAGTTGTCGAGTGTCAGTTTTTCAGTGACGAGAGAAAAAGATTCAGTACCTGGAGTCAACCAGAAGGGACTCCCTGTGCCGGAAACGGTCTGTTGCGAGGAATCAGCAATAGAAGACTCCATCGTAGAGGCTTTTGATTGGCAATCCCTACGTGAAGAGTGATCAAATCCTTCCCCACTGAGCTCTGATACCATGTGGAGCTATAGGACTGAAGAATCCGAATCAATTTCTTTCATTGATCATCAGTGGAATATATATAGATACAGGGAAGGAGAATCTGTTATAACATATCCGAGCATGATGCCTGGGTCTACTGTACATTTGAATGGTTAAATATCCTAATAACTCTTAATTAATTTGTACAGAATAATAATAAATAATAATTCCATAATTACTACAGTTGTAAGATACAAAGCCATAGTAAAAAATAATAATTGTAAGATACAAATTTTTAGTAAACAAATAGTTTAATGCACATATCGTCTGATACTGGGTGCTCCTAAAAATTATTAGTTCTTTGTTGCAACTAAAAAAATAATTTAGGGTGTTGAATGTAATAAAAATAACTATAAAATTCAAAGTCTTAATAAAAAATAACTATAAGTTACAAAGTATAGGTAAAAAATAGTTCAGTCTACATATTGTCAGGTATTAGGTGCTCCTATACTAAAATTTGTTGGTAAAAAATAGTTCAATGTACATATTATCAGATACTATGTGCTATAAAAATCATTTTAGGACACAAAATTATTTTAGAATATAGAGTGTGGGGTCTAAAACTGAAGTTTTGAAAAAACTATTTTTTTTAGCCTTTTCTCTTATCTTTTTCCTCTTTTCTCTTTTTTCTCTCTCATTTTATTTCTTTCTTTTTTCTCTATATAATTATCACAAAAGTCAGTCATTTTTGGTCATTTGACTATTAAAAAAAACTATTCTATTAACATTTATCCAAACACTATCATTTTATCAAAATCACTTTTTTTCGCACAAGCTATTCTCAAAAAGTTAATTTTAAAAAGATATCTGCTCCAAAAACTATTCTAAAAAATCTAATCCAAACGCACCTTTAATCCATAAAGTTTGTATTGTATAAAAAACAATGAAGTAATAGATAGGCAATAATCACTAAACGGTGGTCTATCAACTAGTTTCTTGTAAGAATCAACTACCAATTTTTTTCTACTTAGCAATTATGACCAAAATCTCTAAGGGGTTGTTTGGTATGAGGGGAGAGAAAGGGAGGGAAAATAAAAATTTTAGGAGTTTAATTTAAAAAAATTGAAGAAGTAGGATTATAAAATTTTGATTAAGAGAAAATGGAACATAAAAAAGTATGATAAATAATTTAAAATTTTTAACCCCACTTCTTTAATTTTTAAAATTCAACTTATAAAATTGTAGCTGAACTATCTTCTTGTATCAACGTAACTATAGGCATTAACAGAAAGCAACCAAAAACATAACAATCTCATATGATATCTAGTCTGATAGAATTTTAACTACAGAAGAATGAACGGAAATCCATACCATTATAGTTTTAGAGTAGAAAACCATGCATTAAGTTCTATTATTGGATAGCTCGTAATTTATCAGAGCTTACCAACTGTATTAGCTCCTTTATTCAAAAAGCAACCATGTGTGTGTTTATAATATGAAGGAAATTAAACAAAAGGAATTCCTAATAAATTAGAAAGAAACGGTAGAAGGAGAAGAACAAAAGGAGCCTACATTGGAAAAAATAATAGTGATAATAATTAAGAACTTGTTGTAAAATAAAAGGAATAGAGAGAAGTAGAGGATGAGAAGGAATACTAAGACATTAGAATGTAGAGAGACAAGAGTGACTAATCTCATTCACTCTCTTTCTTTTTGGTGTGCAAATGACTTATGCATGGTCTCTATTTATAGGCTTCTTTACATTGAAGACTAACCCAAGAGTTACAAGCACATAAAGAAGGGAATTAACAAGCAACATAATGGTACAATTATAAGTTTAGGAAATATGCACTCAAAGGGTTAATGACTTCAATTTAAGAGTTATAGAATGCAATAGCAATTGCCATGTGATGGAATCCATAGAGTTATGAACATCCATACAATTGTGTATTGTTTATAACACTCCCTTTTGGATGTTCATAAACAAATATTGTGCCTCATTAAAACCTTACTAGGAAAAACCTATTAGGACAAAAACTTAGTGAAGAAAAAAGAGTACACAATAATGTTTACTCCCATTGATATAAACATCACTTTATGCCTTTCAATTTGCGCATTCCAATACCACGCACTAACTTCTCAAATGTTCTAGTTGGAAGTGTCTTAGTAAACAAGTCTGTAAGGTTGTCACATGAGCGAATTTGTTGAACACTATATCACCATTCTTCAAAAGAGTATGTGTGAAAAAGAATTTTGGAGAAAAATGTTCTGTTCTATCTCCTTTGATGTAACCTCCTATTAATTGAGCTATGCATGTTATATTATCTTCATATAATATTGTTGGAATCTTTTGTTCATGAAATGAACCATACATTGATTGGATATGTTGAGTTATTGACCTTAACTAAACACATTTTCTACTTGTCTCATGAACTGCAATTATTTTTGCATGATTTGGTAAGGTAGATGCTAACGTTTGTTTAGTTGAATGCCAAGATATAGCTGTACTACCACAAGTAAATAAATATCCTATTTGAGATCTTCTATTGTGTGGATCTAATAAAAACCTTGTCTCTGCATAACCAATCAATTGTAATATAGAGTCATTAGAATAAAATAATCCTATATCACTTGTTCCTCAAAGATACCAAAATATATGCTTAATTCCATTCCAATGCCTTTTTGTTAGAAAAGAAACAAATCTTGCTAATAAATTTACAGTAAATGCAATATCAGGTCGTGTTGAATTAGCAAGATATAATAGTACACCTATAGCACTAAAATATGATACTTTTAGACCAAGAAGTTCTTCTATCTTCTCTTGAGGATGAAACGGATCTTTCTTCTCATCAAGCGATCATACAACCATTGGAGTAGTTAATAATAGATGTACTTTATCCATATAGCACCGCTTTAACATTTTTTCAACATAAGTTGATTGATGAAGGAGAATTCCATTTGCTAAGTGCTCAATTTGTAAGCCGAGACAAAACTTTGTTTTTCCTAGACCATTCATCTCAAATTCTCTCTTTAAACATTCAACAGCTTTTTGAAGCTCTTTAGAAGTTTTAATTATAATTAAATCATCCACATATAAAGTGATTATCATAGATTTTGATACATTTCCTTTTATAAAAACACATTGTCAAATTGGATCATTTTTATAACATTCTTTTAACAAATACTCACTGAGATGGTTATACCACATCCTTCCTTATTATTTCAATCCATATAAGGATTTAGGCAAACAAATTGCACAATTTTCTTGAGAATTCTTACATGCTTCTGGCATTTTAAATTATTCAAGAATTTTCATATAAATTTAAGTATCTAAAGCGCCATATAGGCTGTAGCAACATCCATTTGACACATGTCAAGTTTTGTGCTCATTGCCAGACTAATTAAACATCTTAAAGTAATTACATCCACCACAAGGGAATATGTTTTTCATAATCAATTCCAGGTCTTTTCAAAAACCCTTGTGCTACTAGTTGTGCTTTATATCTAGTGACCTCATTTTTCTCATTTCGTTTTTGCACAAATACCCATCTATACCCCATATGTAACATTCCAAAAATTTTGGAGTAGACCCAAGGTCGTACCTTGATATTTTTCAGGTCCTATATGAGGTATTTTTGATAAATCAAGGGCCTTAGTCTATAGAGGACTAAGAGATCTCACAACAATTAGAGTGAAATTCAAGAGATGACCTTTGTGCAAAGAGGAAAAATTCAGTAAAGATTCTAGATGAAATGCGGGCAAGTCCAAGAATCTTGAAAATTCCCATAAAATCCTAAAAATTAGTAGAGGACATCCATAACAGTATGATGCAGTCGGAATGATTTTTGGAGGTTTAAGGAATTTATTATGAATTTTAATATTTTTTGCCGGACCAGGTTTTTGGCTAAACCCTGATATTTAGCATATATATTGGGATCTCAATGTTCTGGACTGGGATATAGGAAAATTAGACATTATTTTAAGGAATTTTTGATGTAGTAAAAATCAGAAAGGAAAACTGATTGTGTGAGCAAGCCCATGAAAATCGGTAAGATACCGCTAAAAAGGGTTTTACAGGGAAATTATTTTGAGAGTTCCAGACATCCAAAAATTATGAAATTTTAAGGGTAAAATATTGATATTTTTAGGGATTTTTTAATGATTTTTTTGAAATTTTTGGATGACTATAGAATTTTCCAATTTTTGAGCCAATCCAGTGGAAATTATCGATATAATTTGAGGTAGATGGACCCCTGGGCCCACTCCAAGTTGGCGCCACTTTAGCTTGGCCAAGGGGACAGAATATTGCATGTGAAAAATCAGAATTTTGTAGAAGGTGGATACATGTCAATAAAGTGAAAAACTTTTCAGAAAAATTACACCTAAAGACCTAATAAATACTTGCACTTTAACCCCTCCTTTCTACCTATAAATAAGAGCTCTCCCTTCCCTCATTTCTTCACTCTAAAATCGTGCTCCCTTCTCTCTAGAAGTGCTCTTCCACCCTTTCTTAAAGAAGTCTCTTCCGGTGGAAATTCCGGTGGTCCTAGCCCGGTCTTCAATCCAAGTAAGTTCCAGCTCCCTCCTTTTTTTGAATTCCTTTAATTTCCAACAATTACTATAGTATAGGGGGAGGTTTTGTTCAAGTGGGCAGGCCTAGATAGTAAACCTAAGGGGAGTTTTTGTCCCACTATCTAGGCCAAAACAAACCTTCCTAAGGGAAAATGTTGCCCGATTGTTCCGGACCAGGATAGCCTTTCCTAAGAGGAGGTGTTGTCCGACTGTCCTGGACTAAGATAGCATTTCCTAAGGGGAGGTGCTGTCCAATGGTCCCAGACTAAGATAGCATCTCTTAGGGGGAGGTTCTGTCCAACGGTCTCAGACAAAAGTAGGAATTTCTAAGGAGATGTGCTACCTAACAGTCAGGAGGTCTAGTGGGTACATCTAAGGGGAGGTGCTGTTGAACTGTCCTGGCCAAGGCAGTGGGGATGGGCCAATAGCAGGTACCCAGGCTGTACAAGTTGATCAGAAGAAGGGTGCAGGTAGGGAATGGATACGGTATAGGAAGGGGAAGGACTCAATCCACATATAAAGAAACCAAGACCTTAGGGGGATACAGGAAAGGAAGGGCGGTAGTATACTGATAGGGGGCATATGGTAACAGAATTTATTGTGGTTTATATAGGTGTTACATAGAGGTACATAAAGGTATACTAGTAATCAGTAGTGCTAGAAATAGTGAAATAGAGCTCGTACACCGTGCAAGGAGAATACGGTAGCAAGAATCCCTACCCTAAACCTGTATTGCTTTGTGTTGTCTGTTGTTTGTTGTATGTTGTATTCTAGTTGTGTTAGCCTGTATACATGAGAGATACGACTCCCTCTTAATGCTTTAGCTATTTGAGTTTGGGTTGAGTTACGTGTTGGCTCCTAATACACAGCATGTGC
>JBAGKO010189794.1:0-15192 GCA_037177275.1 Acacia concinna
GTTAGGAAAACAACATACTATATATAAAAAAGAAACACAAAAGAAATGTAAACCTTTGGTTTCATTTTGTGTGCAGGTACGGTGATAAGGTACTCTGGCCATGTGATAAAGCCCCCTACTACTCATTCTACAGTAGTAGCATCTACTGTAGGAACCATGAGGATGTAGGCAAGTTCAAGCACTGTATGTAGCGCTACCTTGACATGCTTATCAGGAAGAGGTTTCCTGTGGATCGTCGTGTGCTCCCTGATAAGTTGTACATGTGGCTAATAACAACTATACACTGCAAGGGGCTATCAGCCAAGCACTCAACATCCGCCTCACCCTGAAACAATAGAATAAAATAATAAGTTTAGATAAATGAATAACACATATTTAAAGCAAATGATACCTCAGGTAAAATTTGTGAGGGGGGGGTGCTTGAATTACAGCTATCTTTGGCACTTGGGGTGTGGTGTGTCGCAGCTGTTGCCTGCTTCTCTGCTTGGTCTTGGTAAACATATTGATTAATGACTTCTTATTGTTCTACCTTTGGAGATCTCGATTATGGCCTTCAGGGATGCAATTTTATCACTCTGCTTAGGTGTCTTCTTCCACTTCCTAAGGTATTTCTATTTGCTAACTCCATAAGTGACACCCTTATACCAACCATCGTGGTCACACCCTAGAGCAAGCTCCAATACATCCTCATCCTCCGGATAGTTGCCTTCCTAAATTTCTTGACTGAAGCTATCCTTTAAGAACATAAGCATGCACTACATAAGCACATTATTATTAAGGATGCTAGCAAAACCATAAGTACATTATTATTGAATCAAAACCAACACCACTTACTAATTTTGTTGCAACCTCCTGAACGCAAGGATTTGTAATATTACCTTTGTTGTGTTGCCATGCAACAGCCCACAACTCTGAACGGTGGATGGTCACATTTGAAGAAGAGCCCTTCTATGCTAACATCTCCTGCTCGATGCTAGTGCTTAGTGCTTGTGGAAACAAACAACAAAATCATTCTTCTTCACCATCTCACAATTTACTGTGCTTAGTGCTTGTGGAAACAAACAACAAAAAAGTTATTATATGTATATAATTTACTTTTCTTATAACAAAAAAATGTAAACCACAAAAAGGACAGCTTACCCTAAAATCTAGAGTACGACGTACCTTGACAAACTCAGTCCACTCTGTCGGTTTGATAACGTCCCTTATCTGAGTTGGAACCACTAGGCGTCAATAGACTCTAGGTCTGCCAAATACTTCTTCTTCAAAACCTAGTAGAAGGAATGCACGATCTTTCCACTCTTCCCTCACACAAATTGTGTCTTCTCCTCACCGATGTTGAAGGCGGACTACAAATAAGAAGGCAAACCATAATTGTTAGTGGTTATCAAGAAAAGTGAGGATAAGAAAATCATCAATCTAACTGTACATATATCTTACCAAAACAACAATCCACACATCATCCTTCATCTTGTTGGTTTCCTTCTTCCAGGTGATCAAAGTGATATGTACGTTGCACTTGGTCACATACCTAAGGTACTTGATGAAGTTGTCAAAATGCACAACTTCACCTTTATTGTTCCATCTGATGTCAAGTTTCTTCCCATCTCTCTTTGCCTTATGTATCTCACTCATCACCACAAGGCCCTTCCTCAAAGTAGCCTACTAGGAATTCATTGGGTTGGACTGGTTATCACGAGTCCCAGCACTACTTGATCCATCATCACTCAAGTCCATATCAATTAACCTACATTAAACTAATTCCTTTAGTGAAAAATAGAATTCCAGACCCACACAAACTGAACAATATAGAATTGTATGCAACAGATCGAGAATTTGGTTTTGCCTACATAGCTAACACAAAATTAAACTAATTCCTTGACTGAAAAAAGACTTCCAGAACCACACAAACTAAAAAACATAGAATTGAAAATGCAAAAGATAGTTTGATTTTGCCTACATAGCTAGTACAAAATTCTAGAACCCCGAACATATATAATAACATACCTCATTTTTGCCACTATAACAACCACACATGCCAATTCATATAATAGCAAGTTGTAAAGCAAGATCCACACATTCAATCAATCAATTTTTCCAATCAATTATTAAGCAAAAGAAATAGGGAAGCCAACTGAGATTTTCCAGAAACGTACAACTACAAATAATTGTTTAGGGAACCGATTAATGTCTACAACTAACCAGAAATTGGGAACTAAATAATGACAAGCATACAACGAGCCAATGGTTCTAATAAACTATTAAGGGAAGAAGTTTCAAACCTGCTAGTAATTTAGAGTTAATATATTGGGCGATTATATAAGCGCATCTACGATGAGTGGGACAGAAGTCACGAACAGACACCAACGACAAACTCAACAAAGCATTAAAGGCCATGGCAATGGGACGGACGATAAACTAGATTTCGACAACAATAAAGGGAAATAACGGTGGGTATGGCAAAAAACAGAGGTTGGAGAAGTTCGAACAGAGCACCGCAAAGTGGGGGGAAGTTTGAAATTGTGAAAATAGGGTTCAGATTCCAAGTTTTTTAAGCATATATATGAAAAATCATCATATATAGAATATTTAGCATTTTATTCTTTAACAACTGCCAAATATATGCCTTATATATATGATAGTTATAGTAGAAAAACTAGTTCTAATACAAAAACCACCATATATATAGATCGATATTTTATATGATAGTAAAATTAAACAACCTTCATATAATTGTTTATAATATATGGCACTTTTACAAAACAACTGTCATATATTTCTCTGCATTAATTCCGCCTCTCTATATATGGCGTGGGTTCCAATAACCGCGATATATACAACGTCATATATACCCAAATCTGTAGTAGTGCTTGAATGCTTTATTATGTCATGACTTCACAAAATTATATTAAAGTAGCCTAATCAACTGGCTTGACAACTTCCTATAATAGGAGAGGAACCTTTAATTTGATTAGAGTAATGAGTTTTCCCTAAAACAACAAGAACATGGTTAAGGTCAAAACCTAGCTAGGCAACATGAAGTGCATAATGGAGAATGCAAAAGGGAAATCATACCTACAAATGAGAAGAATAAAGAACTAAAGGAATGCCGCCTAGCTAGGGTTCACAAACAAAAATGTGAATTAGAACAAGTGAAATCAACTCACACATGTTGTTGCTGAGACAAGTATTAAGTGTATTCACTCGTGCAACTATCATTGCGAAGTTCAGCGAAGGCTTTGGATGATATGGTTCAACTGTAAATGACTCATTATGTTTGAAAAAGACAAACAGAGAAATAGGGTTTTGAGTTTGATGGGTTACGTTCAACTGTAGAAGTGTTTAAGTGTGTTTTGTTTTGGACGTTTAAATAGAAGTGCAATAGAAAGAGTTTAATGGATTATTGTGCCTAATACTCACAATTCATTCTTAATAACAGTGAAGTATATTATTTTTGAAAAGCCTATAGGTAATGGTTTTATAGTAAGGTATATTATATATGTTTTTAATTTGTTTGGGCTATTAGTGCCCAAATAATTACATTTTTATATTTTTTGGAAATAAAATTAAAAATAGCACCCAAAGTTCTTGAAATTAGCAACAGACCTCGGATCATCAGGCTACTCATGACCATAGGAGTTGCCTAAATCATCTGGGAGTATGTCAAGAACACGGACAATCTCATGCTCATCAAGAATGAGATTGACCTCCCTATACATACTCAAAAAATATTTTACCATCCTCATCACAACATGGTCAATTTGTTCTGCATGCGGCAACATTGCCTCAACTTAAGGAAGTAAAAGGATGTGGAGGTGGAGGCCGAGGTTAAGGAGGAGGAGAATGAAGTGGAGGTGAAGGATGATGCCAAGGATTTTCTGGCAAGTCTTCAACATGTTGTTTCAACTTAGAGATAAAGAGAATAGGGGAGGACGATGAAGAAATAGTATAAAACATATGGAAATGGGGAGTTAATATAGATTGGAAGTAAAGGATTAGAACCATCATTGCACACGTTGGAAGGTTAATAATCATGTGCAGTTGTGGATAATGAAAGAGCACTTGGTTCATGGCAATCATCAAATAAGAAGCATAGAGTGATCAACGTGGGCAAGATAATGGTTTCAAACATTTAGTTGACGGTTATTGAACATAAACCATTATTGTACAAAGAAATACCATGCATTGTTATCATTCACACTTCATGATATTTGTTATAACACTTATAACCATTATATTTTTGTTGTCACTAACATCTGACATAGAAGGCACCTTATTTAAAAGTGTTACATAACCGTTGTTTTGTAAGAATCGACATTTTTAAATTGATACATAATGGTTAATAATTACAATCATTATAATTTTGTTTTTGCAAATTCCTTCATTCAATACATGGCAGTGCATATATTTAACTATTAATTATTAATAGTATTTATTCTTGCGCGAACTCCACCTTGAAATACATAACGATTATTCCGGTAACAATTATTTATTTAGCGTTATATGTATAATATTTTGTAGCACAAAAAAACTTGAGAAATATCTGATTAAAAATCTTTAATTAGTATATGCGTTTTTTTAATCACTTTTCTACAATTATCCAAGACAAAACTCATATCACATACTTACTTTGACTGTCATAAAAACACTTCTGAATAACCAGACAATAAATCATTTATACCATATAACGAAAACGATGTGAATTCAAAATCTGATTTGAGCCATTTATAAGAAATCTATATAAATAGGTTTCAATAATTTTGATGAAAATCTTAAATATAATATTTATAATATGATATAAATAATAAATTTAAGAAAACTAATTTAGAAAGTTTGAAATTATGCACATTAAATATTTTTTACTGTATTATTATTTTTGAAAAATATCGATGTTTAAATCATTCTTAAGTTAAATAGGGGTGTTTTGGTCAAAATAAAATTTTAAGAGTCCTACCATTCTATTTCTAAGAAAAATTTTTGAAATAAGTTTTTTTCCTTAATTTTTTTAAAAATGTTATAACATTCATAAGTTACCCATTATTAAAGTTGTTAAAAACCTTAATGTCAAAGTCAAATATAATAATACTTCTCCCAAATAATAAGAGAGCCAGAGTTATATGATGCTAGTTATATATAGAAATATTTTTAAAAAAGGTAACAACAAATTGCATGGACTCTTAATGGAATTTAAAGTTGATTTATGACTAAATGCAAATTCTTGTAGATTTTGTGATAATAGTCAATATAAAATATATGGAGAGTCTCACTATTCATAAGTTATCAATAATTTAGCTTACTTTTTGACTCTATGCAACCCATGTGTGTGTATTCTTTCCTTAAGCTTTGTACAAATTTGTTCTACTTTTTCCAATATTCTCTACATATTTTAATAAGATTCAAAGTTAAAAAGATTATCAGTACTTTGTTTAAAATAAAACGTTTAGCTTATTACTTATTATCTTCCTCATATATCACATGATAAAAGAAAATCTTGTTAATTGACTATTCTTTGTCAAGCTTTTTTTGGTTTTGTTTTCTTTTTTCTTTTTTTTTGGGGGGGGGGGTGTTAGAATTTTTCTGTGTTTCCATTTCGTCGCTTGCCTTGGCACATGGAGAGAGACCCTAGATGTTATGCATCATGGCAAATGCAATGCCTCATCGTTTCTAGTAAAACAATTCAGCTTGTATACTTAAATAATTTTTTCCCTTTGAAATAACAACGAATGAATATTAAAACACATTATTTATCATTGATTAATTAACTTTTGTCAAAAACTTATTTTAATATGATTTGAAATAAAGATACTTATTAATTTAAGTATTTGAGCTTTTCCTTCGCGAAAGTTTAAGAAAAACCCACCATTCCAAATTATATTCATGATAAGGACACAAGTGAGAGTGTGTCAATACAAAATTCATAGAGGATCAATACTTTATGTATATAAAAATTTATCAAATCCTTCTTATATCAATAAGATTTTTATAAGAGATTTTTCGCTTCTGCTTTTATTACAAGTTTGTAACTTATTGCCATTTTTATAAATTTTATATTCTACTCCATCCAATCCTAATTAAAGGTCTTTTTGTAGATATAAAAAAAGGTCTTATAATTAGGACCAGATAGATATTATATATATATATATATATCTATCTATCGATATTTGTGTATGCATGTGTGTATCGCACATTAACATCCCATCGTTAATACATTTTTTATTTTTGGGTCAGACATCCTTATTGTTTATAAGATCCGATTTCAATAAACAACAATAACAACGAAACACCACACACACACACAGAGTACACAACCACCTTGAAGTCACATGTACATAGTATTATAAGACAACCATCAATGTCAAATATATAAGGCTATCTTTTTTGAAAAAAAAATATATAGCCCCTAGTTTGATAATATTCTCAAATATGAAAGGAGCTACTCAGCACATCGATTCTTTATGCGTTTTTTTTATGATAACAAAAGTGTGAAGTAACTTGTAGAAAAGAGAAGTTTCACATGGATAGTCGATTATTACATATATAATTTTTAATGATTTTATTTTTTCCCCAACACTTACGTACGTAATTTGGTTTTTGCTTTCGTTGTATTTTAAGTACTTTCTTCATTAATATATTGCATATATAGATGGATCAATCTTTAATGAGGCTTTTTTGGCCTATTCATCGTCGGTAATTTCTGACCTTATATGGATTGATTTGAGTGATGTGTGTGTGTGAAATATGAAGTAATATCCTAAAGAAAATTCTTAGATTAAGTTCTTTAGATCCATGTCGTCTAATTCTCCAATCACATGTGGTCATATGTCTTATATTTAAATTATTATCATTTAATTATAAATTTAAATACAATAAATAAGATATATGATTACATGTTATTGAAAAACCTAACGAAATATATATAAATAACTTGATGTAAGTATGATTCGATTCCAAAATTCTGGTGCTTCATCTTGAATTGGTAAAATTTATTTTAAAGTTAATTTTCTAGTATTTGAGTGGGAATATTCTATGCCGTTGAATTGAAGCAATAATGGCCTACAAATTAAGAAAATTATGAGTGAAAAGAGAGAGAGGGGATCCATTTTTCTTAGTGCTTCATCTTTATTTCACGTGTAGAGGTAAAACTCACCTTCCATTTCTCATTATTTCTTTCTAATCTTATTCTTTTCAAATGCTTCAAGGTGGTTTAGCAACATGTGAAAAAAAGATTTTTTTTCCTTCAAAAATATAGTTTTTTATTTAAAATAAACTAAAGATCAATAGGCATTTTGAAACGAAATCCAACAAACAAAAAGAGCTAAAGGGCATACAATCCAACCCTAAACCCCAAACAATACCACTATCACGACCCCCTAAATTTTCAGTGAAATAAAGTCAGAAAGCCATACGAGCCATTTCCACTCCCCCAAAAAGCAAATTAAAGAAACATTGGTTTTTGAAAACCATGAGAGCGTATTCACTATCGATCACTATCCCAAAATAGACCCCAACCATCGCTGCCTGTCATTCCCGATCCAAACCCGCAAAATTTGAGCAGAATTATCTTCATAATGTATAATGTTTTTAAGAAAACAATGATTCATTAATGAGTTTGTTCCAAAAATACTCTTCATTTATTAAATATGAGTTAATTAGAGGTTAATGGGATCGAATGAAGGGTATTATTATAATTTTACACTTCTTTTTTGGAATAAAAATAAATGTTTCAACCATTCAATTATTCGCATCACTTGCTTGCTGCAACATGTTTCAAAAACGTCTAATAAAAATTTTACCCAAAAAAAAACGTCTAATAAATTGAAATAGATTATAAGTTGCTTCTAACATATTTCACTAAAACTGAAAAAAAAGTTTAAAACTTATTAACCCTATCTAAAAATTAATAACATGACTTATTAAAAAGCAAAAACAAAAATGTTTTTCTACCTTATAAAAAGGACTGTAGTGGGGTATAAATTGTTATTGTTATTGTTCTTAACTTGATATACCAAAGAAAAAAAAATTCCAATAGCAGTAGTGCACATTTAATTGTTGCATGTTTTGCAGCCATACATGATGACCATGTTGCTGTTATTATACGAATATTATAGGTTTATTGTTATTATAATGTGAGATTATTTAATTAATTCTGAGAGTGATCCAACACCAGTGTGAGGTCCAGACCATATGGATCATTATTATATAAAAACAGAGAGCCACTTCGAGAATTTGAAAGTGAAATTATAATATATTGATCCCTAGCTGTATAAAGTCTAACACCTATTAATATTCCAAACCTTTGCATTAAATGCTCCCACATGATCCCATGGTTCCAATCTTCCGTTTCGACGATAAAAGCTCAACTTCCCTGGTTGTATCCCATTTATTAAATTTCTCTTTGCATATGACTTTGCCTAATGAACCAAGTCTATGTTTTTCCTCTTGGGAAATTTTATTTTTGACAAGAAGGAAGGGATATGTTTTTATACATATAGTCACTATCAGTGTTTTACAACATTTTATACATAGTAAGTATAAGTATTTAAAATGGGTTCCTTCTTGACAATATAAATTCCAAATAGTGATATTTCATTCATTATCATTTTTTTTCCATACGTATTAAGAGTATTCCCAACTAATTGCCAAAAACAAAAATATACTTTTTGTCCTTTAAATTTTGAAGAGGTTCCATTTTAGTCCTTTTGTATCACAGGATAAATCCTTAAAACACATAACAATTAATAATAAGCAACGAAAGATTTGTGCACATCTTGCCATAGTGATTCTAATTTGATAGTATATAATCTCTAATAAATCAAGAAGAATAATTTGACTAGAGTTGTTAGGATTCTTCTCATAGGATGAGTTTTTACCGTCACTCATCAATGAACCCGTTCTTAAAAACAAACAACAAATAAATGTGTTTGTCTAATTCCCCGACAATCCAAACCATTTATAGTCTCCCATCAAGACTAGCATGTCCATACATCAATAAGATATATAGCCCTTAACCAAAACTCTATAACATTGCAGGACATAACCAGTGAGATATTTTATAATAATATAAATCAATATACAATCTATAATAAGTAAATAATATACTATATATATATATATAATATCTAACATTCTCTCACTTGTCCTATAACCTAATGTTAATTATTTGATGAGTATGGTTCATTTAAGCAACATTACAAGAATCATAGCGGTAAATCATTTTTAATTTAGTCGAATATTATTTTCCATGTATCACAAGTAGCATCCTTACTTAGTAAGTCAAAGTCTTAATGAATAAACCCCAAATACATTTATTTTGTTCCAACTTAAATGTTTGTTATTGTCTTGTAGTTAAGGTACCATATATTGAGACAGAATTTCAATTTTTAGATGGTTTTAAATAAAATAAATCCGTTGGCGATGCCCCACATGTCCTCTGAATTAATTGTTGAGTTTTGTGACCAAGCCAAGACTCAAACCTTGGACCTCTCACATGCATTGTGATGTATTTTTCAGGTGAGTTGCTTTGACCATGTGTTATTCATTCACATAATAATATATATAACATAATATTTTAAAAATATAATATAAATATATGTATGTATATATAATATTAATTATTAATATATATATATATATATGATATCAACTATATATTAATATATTTCTTTTTTAATATAATAATTAATAAATTTTATTTTCTTATTTTATTTAAATATTTATTCTTAACATAAAATATATTATGTATTTAATATTTTATTAAATATTAATTTTATGATATTTCTCCTCTTATTTTTTTATTTTTTATTTTATATTATTATATATTTACTTTATTATTTATTTAATTATATTATTTTATTATTACTTTTAAATATTACCGATAAAATTCTGTGGGTACCGTCGGTAATTACCCATGTAAAATGTCCGTCGGTAATCCGTGGGTAAAATATTATGTGTGCAATTACCCACAGAATTTTTTTCGTTAGTAATTATCCATGGATTACCCACGGAAAAAATTCCATAGGTAATCCGTTGGTAATTATCTATGGAGTATTTTTTGTGGGTAATCCATCAGTAATTGCCCATGGGATTTTTTTTTATCGGTAATTCCGTCATTAAATTTATTTTCCGACAGAATTTTGAGATAGAATTTTTTCTTCGGAAATCCGTCGGTGATTTTACCCACGGAAATTCCATTGGAAATTACCGACGGAATTCATTCCGTGGGCAATCCCATCGATAATCTGGTGTTTTTTTTAGTGCATGCTCGTTATTATAGGATATATTCTGCATGTGTTTATGACCTATTGACCTTATAGTCATCTACACTCTTCATGGGTTTGAATTAAATCAATAATCTTAACCTTATGATGAAATTCATTAATTGACAATCTTTTAATTTGCCTCCAAGAATGACTAGGTCCTATTTATGGTGGAATTGAGCAGCCTGCTTAGCAATCTTATACCCATCCATAATGCAACTTGTTCAGCAAGTGTAAAAATGTATTATAATGTTAACTCTTTCATAGTTAACGCTTCTCAAAAAATTAAACAAGCTAATCATTATACTTTATATAATGTATGAAAATTAATGTATATTTAGTAATGTACCACAAAGCTCATAGCTTTTCCTTTATGCAAGCAATAATATACTTGATTAAATTAATATGACCCATTAATTGTATTTGATATTTCAAAACAAATAATTACTCACATATGCTTCTGAAGATGTTAAGGCTACTCCCCAAGATGTATACTAATGATAAATATAAACTTTATACATTTAAATTCTAAATAAGCACAAATTCTTAATGAGAATTTAATTGCTTAAGTTAATCAACAAATGTGACAAAATAACCTAAAAAAATTAAATTCTCTCACTATTTTCTGCATTAAAAATAAATCCAATATATGCTCATCTTAGCTCAAAATTAATCATCAACTCATAAGATTGCTCAAATAAATCTGAATGATTATTTGAATAAATATCATGATAAATAAAATCACAATGATAGTCCAAAAAATATATATTTATTTAGCTCTAATCATATTATGAGAGACTAGCTTCAACAACCTAAATAAAGTTCATGATAAGAGTCCATGAATTAAAATAGTTATATAGAACATTATCTTAAAACTTTAGAACCCACATAACCATGGCCCAAATAGCATAAAAATAATTCATGCAACTTCAAAGGGAAAAACATCAAAGAGGCCCACATTTTTTTAAAATAATGATCAAAAGCCCAGACCAAGGTCCAAAAGGAACTTTTTTCTTTTAACTAAAGGGTCAGACCGTGTAGGCCAAGGAAATAAGAAAAAGAATTGTTAGGCCTAAAACACAGCCCAGTCTGCCTTTGAATAAAAGCACTTTTCTAGATATTGGATTCTTCAAAAACAGGATTGTATAACATGATTCTTTAAAAACGCAATTTTCTTCAAAAGCAAGTTTGCAGCATGACTTTGTTTTAAAAAAAAATCAAATAAAATACCAAACGATGCCGTTTTGCTTGATAGAGGTCATCTTCTCCCTCTGTCCGAGTCACCCGAAACCCAGACAGAGCAACGTTGAACCCGACTCTTCTTACCTCCATATCTCCACTGTTTGACTTTTGTTTTTTGTGTTCTTGGTGCTGTGTTCATCAGTTTTTCGAGATCTACACTATAGGATCAATTTTATAGCATAAATTATCCATTTTTAATTGATCGATTTTAAAAGCCATGAAAAATCATCCATGGGGAACATAGAGAGAATGTTAAAGTCAAACATATACTTGAGTACAAATCATCAAAGCCACGAAAACTATTGTGCAAGCAAATTTGAAACACCCAGTCAACAAATTTAAATGTTGAGAAGTCTTTTCAAAATAGTGACTTTAAAATCACAATACAAAAAGTAATTATATTAATGTATTAAAATTTAGATATGTTAGCATTTTAAATTTGTTTGCTCATCATTTTTCATTATGAAAGTGATGACTTCCTATTTTTTTATAGGTTTGGGATATATTTTGATATATTTAGGAAGTCATCTATAGTAAATTAGTGAGATTTTTTTTGAGATTTGATGAATATAAATTTAATACATCATTTGTGGGATTTCAACTTAAAATAGAAGTTTTAAGACTTTGGATATAAGTTTTTTAGTTTAGCGAAGACAAATAATTAAGGTAAGTTTTCTCAAATTTAAAAAATCCGTTATTATTATTACTATTATTATTGTTTATTATTATTTTTTATAATAATAACAACTAGGGGTATACATGGGCAGAGCTGAGCAAGGCAGGCTATTGCTCAATGCCCAGCCCAAAAGATGGATGAGCGTCATTTTGCAGCCCACTGCCCAGCCCTGCCCGATGAAAGCCCGAGTAATTTCGGGCTGGGCTGGGTAGGGTTGGGCGTGGTGGGCATCCATGCCCAAAAATAATCTTAAGATTGAAAAATAATAAGGTATAAAAAAAGAAAATAGGTAGAGTTTAATATTTTAAAAGCATATTATATACATTAGTTTTTTAAAATTTTATGGTTTAGATTCAATTAATGGGCAAATAAAATAAATTAATTCAATAGAGATTATTTTCTTATTATTTAATAATAATTAATTTCTCAATAACCCAATTTACCAATTTTTAAATTAAATGTTTAAGGAAAATATGTATATTTGTCAAGTAAATAGAAATTATTTTTATTCATTATATTCTAATTAAATGATAAATAAACACAGTTGAATTTTGTCAAATAATGAATATATGTGTATATAATATATATAGTTAACTAAAATTATATATACACTTCGAGCAGGGCCAAATGGGCAAGGCAGCATACTATGCCCGGTGCCCAGCCTTGCCCGGTGTTTGGCTCAGTCTAAACATACTCAAATAGTTTATGAATTGATTTTTTAGGGTTGAGCTGGGAGCATTTTGACTGAACTTGAGTGGACATTACGGGTATTTGGGCATCATAAACACTCCTAATATCTAGTGAATTAAATTGAGATTCTTGGAATCTTATTCAATACTCCCTCCGCTCTATGTTGGGATTCCCTCAAAACCACATGCAATGATGCAACTCAGTGCAACGTGTATTGGGGATTCGGTGAGGAGTATTGCGATTCGTGTGTAGTTTGCAGATTGAAAATAATAAATGAGAAATACTGCACGAAAGAGAGGGGAGGTTGTAGGGCACGTGAAGTGGTGACGTGGAAGGGGGATCTTTGGCCAAAGATTCTTGCGTCTCCCGAGGAACGTGGGGGTGTCTCAGGGCCACTGTGCCTTTGGATGCGACAGTCAACAATCCACATGCCACTCCCCCACCTGGGCCCACGCCTCCCCCGACCTACCCTCTCTTTCCCCGCCGCCGCCACTTCTTCGCCCCCTATCGCTAATTTCCCCACCCACACACTCTTACTCTCCTTACTCCTTCCTTCCTTCCTTCCTTCATTCATGAGATGAATGGAAAAGTTGGGTGGAAATAAAGTAAGAGGAAACAAAATAGGGAGAAGAGAAAATTGATTAAAAAAATATAATTATTCATCTACTGAGTAGGAAAAAACGGAGAGAAAAAATAAGTAAAATGTCACAATGACTAAAATATCTTTTTTATCTAAAATTAACTAAGAAAACAGATTATTTAGCAAAGAAAACTATTTTTGTAGGGAAAAAAATAAAAGGGATAATTTTTTGACATTAAACAAAATAAAAGGAAATAAATAATGTACATGTTATCCAAGAAACTTTATTTATCAAACTCTACCAACTTCCTATATCATCTAAGAAAACAAGCAAACAAAACAAAATGCACTTGGTGAGAGAATTGGCATTAATATTACATCCTACATAAAACATAACAAACATTGTTTGATGAGAGAATTGCTTAATGGGCTTCAATAGGAAATCTATTCCCTCATAAGAGGACAGTAAATTTATGTTCAACCAAGTCATTATCAGAGACCACAAGAACCATTGAGCAACATTCCAAAAATAAATTATTAACAATCTAGAAATTGAACGAAAAGAACAAGAACCACCAAAGATACATATCAAAGTAGAATGGGAAACCATGATGAGCAAATTTGTTTTTTCTTTTTTTCTTTTTTTGTCCTAAATGAGAATCATATTTCAAACCACGGTTTCAAACTGGAGAGCAAACCAAAACAAGATTACAAGAATCAGAACTATATTTCATCTCCCATTAACATCATTGCCAATTTGATATTTTGGTGTTTTCCGAAAGCCAAACTTTTAGAAACAAAAGCCCCCAAAATGGAATGGCAATAAATTCGCTCTCATAAGCATCGAGCACCTATGGCAAACACATATGACTTTGCTGGTAATGCTGAAATTTCATTTTTAGGGGAAATCACAAGTTGTTGCTATAGAAGCAACTAATGAGATCAAACAAGATGAGGGATAATAGTGGTGACAGAAGATGATTAAGGTTCAACAGGAGGGGGATTTTCGCAACTAGCTAAGAATAAGAATGTAACAATAGAAAGGAGGAGATTTCGACAATACTTGAAGATGACAATGACGAATGGAGAGATTGTTGAGCAGACGATCTCCTTGGTGTACCACTAAGAAGGACAAGTGCTTAGCTTCGCATGCACGAGGAACAATGAATGGCGATTGTTGGATGGAGGAGTCTGCTTGGTGCGCGACGGGCTCAGACTGATGAAGCTTCCCACGAAGGAGGGGCAAACATGGGAATGAATTTTTTCATTGAAAATCTCGCCATATATGGAGTGAAATTTCTTTTGGGGGGAGGGGCGTGGGACCCACCCCATTTCCCCTCTTATTTTTCCTTCCTTCTAAATTTTCTTTCTTGTCCAAGCAAGGGAAAACATTTTTCTTTCCCATTTTATTTCAATCCAAGCGAAGTGTTAAACTTTTACTCTATGTTTGGATTGAGAAAAAATTAAAAGTGAAATAAAATTATGGGAGCAAACTTTTTAAAATAGTAAATTCCAGAAAAATACAGCCAAAATAGAAAAAAGACAAATCAGAAAAACGAAATCAAGAATCTCAAATCAGTCACTTTGTACCTTTTTTTTCTGTAATTACGAAAGTGCCACTGAATTTTTAACAACACGAGTATCTTAATTCACAATAAGAGTATCTCAATTAATAACAGCAGTATAAACAATTCACAGTGTAAATATATAGTACCAAATGCTTTTGGTGTTGTTAATTGAGATACTCT